>CM042437.1:8660049-8725049 GCA_023631565.1 Gymnocephalus cernua | reverse complement strand
CATCACAGTGTGTATGGCACTTGTGATGTGTCGACAGCTAGATGGGCAAACATGAAGAGAGGTGGATGTGAAGAAAGAAAACAAATCTGATGAGCAGTGAGATCTGATCTGCAAATCTGCTTTTAGGATTGGGACTCAAGTCTCTGTGTCATTTCAAAGCTACGCCTGAATATTGATAATGATCGAACAGGTTGAAATCTCAGATTACATCAAAATAAGTCTGCTTACAAGTTTTTGAGAAATCCTGCTGACTGACAGATTGCAAAATTAGACACTAAACTCCAATGAATTGTTAAATTAATAATCTGTTTGACTTCATTTTTAAATAGTCACAATATGGTTTAAAAATGACCTTACACGCACAAGATCTCTGACCCACTGTCATGGTGTATGATTAAGAGCAAGAGCGAAAATGTGTTGGTCATAATGATAAAGTGTTGTCTATTAAACAATCGTCATGTTGCCTCAGGAAACCATGTATCGATCCTGAAAATGACTCAGAAGTGTATGTGTGTGTGATTGTGTGTGACAGAAATACATTTAACTGATGTTAATTTGTCTTTTGACTTCACTGTATGAACAATGTGGGAAAAGTTAGAAGTGTAAATCAGAATCTTACAACAGAACTTGCACACAAAAACAAATTACATTCCTCACATTTAATTGAAACGGCTGTGTTTGTCTGCAATTTAAAGTCGATTTAAGTGAATATACAGGCTTCGTGATGAATGAGCTCTCTAGTAATTTCAACAACTCAACATTGCTTTCATTAAAAACATCTCCATTTCATCACGGCCAATGCATCTACATCCCACCGCAGTAAGCTAAACAATGAGCAAGTTAATCTTTCCATTTCTGATCTTCTTGAATCAGCCTACATGTTACATGGACATCGTGTTCCTAAACTAAGTGCACTTCAAGATAAACTGATCTGGATGAGCTTTAATGACCGATGTCATCATGGGTCATCATGGGTCAATTTATGGGTTAACAAGTAGATTTGAACCATCCTGGTTTAACCTGCTTGAAATGGAGGGGTGTGACCGCCCACAATTTAACTGGTTGAGGCGGCAGATATGCTACTACTTTCAAGATCATGGTGATGAAAGGCAGCGGACTTTTATCTTTAAATTAATGAATGGAAGATATATACTGATATGATATCTTAAGAACCATTTAAAGTGGCAATATTTGATGTTGCTTAGATATCCACAATATTAAACATACTTGGAAAAGCACCTTTAACTTTAACCCTGGTAATATCTTCCCATCAACCATGCACTTGTTTTTTCCCCCTTTGGCTTGGTTTGTCTGTTTATAAAGCATAAAGTAGTCTATAAATGATCAACTAATTCTGTGTTGCATCTTTTTCGCCAACTTCGTAACATATTACCACTAGTTTTACACTTCTTTGTGGAATTGATTGTGAATAAACCTCATTTACATGAAATTATGCCTAATTTTGGAGTAAAATAAGCAGAAATTAGGAATTATCTTGACTAATAGTTAAGGTCAGAGAAACATATGTGTATTAAGATGACTTTCACCCAGGTAGACCATAAAAGTAGTGATCATCAATTATCGTATGGAACCCATGTTATTTTTGGGACATTTGGTTGAAAAGAAAGCCATATTTCTGATCTTTAAAAACAGGTCAAATTTGACCCAAGGACAACATGAGGGTTAAAGTGGTCCAAATGGGATTCCTGCTACAGTAATTTATTAAAATGTTCCTTCCTTTCTCTTCATGAGCTGCAGCAGCATTATATTTCTTTAAGCTACATATATATAGAGAGAATGTGAACGTTCACCAGTCTGTATCACATATACACATATACCTAATATAGGTAATGTTTTTAATAAATTAATACATCAGGCTGTAGTAATGCCCCTTATGGGAATTTCACTTAAGATATTAACTTCTGTCTGTGTCTAGGTGAGCTCCGCTTGGCCGTTAGAACACAACGTTTAATCCAATTGAAAGTTTTCACAAAGTTTCCGTCATCCATCCGGCTGCCTGTTTACTTTCAGCAAAACTTTCAAGGTTGTTGACTTCAGAGAGAAAGAGAGAGAAAAAAGGAAAGAGGCAAAAACCCTGTTCCGACACTGACAATGTTCCATCTCAGTTAATGAAATAACCGAGTCCTGTCCAAGTGGATGCTGTCCCTGGAGAGAGGCCATGAACATCACTTTTCTCTCCGTGGCACTAACTCTCCTCCTATTCTTTTCTTTACTGTTACCTCTTCTCTCTGTCGTCCCCTCGCTCTCTTTTTCATCTCTCGAAGGTCCAACCGATTGTAATTCTTACAGAGACTGTGCCAGGGAAACGCAGATTCAACTTGATGGCCATTTTTGGATGTTATTAGATTAAATCATACATTAGGGTGCTCATTTTTCATTTAATGTTTCTCTGTATTCTACTCTTGAATTAACCGGCATTTTCGGACCGTAAAGCTGGATTTATAGGCGATGCAAGAGCCACATTGTGCTTTATACATAAAAAGATTAAATCATTAACTTATTTAATATAGTCAGGGTTGATAATACATAAGACCTTGTATTGATAATATAATTATCAAGTATCACACATCTCACAGAATATGTAATAATCTTTTGGGTACCCCAAATTCTTAGACGTAAACATTGGAGTCAATACAGTGGATATGATTAATGTTATATATTATTGTAAATATATATTTTAAGGCCGGTTATCAAACCTCAATATGTGGCCTATATGGAAACTGTGTCTGTATGACTGAGTATAGAAAACTGTCAAATTTCATTTACTATATATTAGTGGTGGGCCGTTATCGGCGTTAACATGCTGCGTTAACGTGAGACTCTTATTGGGCGATAAAAAAAATATCGCCGTTAATCTATTCTCAAAGTTGGGTTGGGAGCTGGGTCTATAGGCTACTACGCAAGCTATGATGACTTTCACCTTGATATTTTAGCGCGGATGTATACAGCCTACTGACTGTAAATCAGTTCATCACGACTAGGGTTGGGTACCGAAACTCGGTGCCAATAGGTCCCCGGTTCCGACGTAAACGGTAGTAACGAGACCGAATAAGAACGAAGATTTCGGTGCCTGACTTTACACTACACTCGACAGCAGGTAACGTTAGCCTAGCTTTAGCTAGCAGTTGGATTAAACACGGTTAAAATGCTGACAGGTGACGTTAAACAGTGTAAAGTGTGACTGTATATCAACAGTCCGCTCTGCAGCGCAGCAGCTGCCGACGTCGGAAAAAGACGGTGCATTCACTGAAACTGGTAACATACAACCTCGCGGTGCATTCAAAGTTATTGTAAAATACATTTTTCCCATCTGGTTGTTGTTTTTGTAGTTCAACAGCAATTTACTGGTGAAATATGTTATTGTTTATTATAAGTTATAGTTATTACATTACTATTAAATCATTTAATGTTGACCAAATGGCCTTAGTGTGTTCTTAAATGTCACCGACTGTTGTTTAGTAGGCCTATCCTTCTTGTTTCTTCTTCTTTTTTTTAAACTTTTTTAAAAAGTATCAGTTCAGGCACCGTTTAGGCACCGGCACCGTTTTAAAAGTACCGATTTAGCACCAGTATCGGAAAAAACCCAAACGATACCCAACCCTAATCACGACCTCTTATGTAGGCCTACAGTTCATAATGTTTAACTGAATGAACAGTTAGTAACAGTGTCTCCCACACAGACTAATGTGCGGCAGTGCGCCTCACAATCAACACCGCCCGCCGCACTTGCGTTTATTCATTTTTTTAAACGCTATATAAAACATGCAGCGTATTCGTTCAGCAGCATATTTCCTTCCCTGCTCTCCTCCGTCTCTGTCACTCGGGTCTGCCAGTGTGTTAATGTCAGAGTCCCGACCCGACTCTTAGCAAACCAGCGATTTCGCCCACTAGCACACATATTCTGAATGCCTTCGGCAGAATTCAAATGAGCCATTTTAATCTAGATTAATTCCAAGATTACAGTAAAATTAATCTAGATTAAAAAAATGAATCTATGCCCAATATATAAATATATATATATATATATATATATATATATATATATATATATATATATATATATATATATATATATATATATATATATATATATTAATGATTAATGATTTAAAATGTAATGGATTTAATTAATTCTAGATTATATATTATCTCTGCAGTTAATGGCTTGTTACGGTTAATGACACATGGCACCTTGTATCAGTCTCTACTGCTTAGCGTTCTCCTCTCTTTTTACTTTTTTGATTTTTCCTCTTTCACCTCCCGACCTCCTAACTCACTCTCACAACTTTTCCTCCACGACCTCTTACTCACTCTCTCTCTCTCGCTTGCTCTCTCTCTCTCTCGCTCCCTCCCTCCTTCCCTCTTCCTTCTCTCCTCCTGTTGGATGGGTTCACTAATGGCATGCCGGCATTATCGTCCTTGGGAGACAAGCCTTTTATTCCAGTAAGCCTTTTTCATTTCATTAGGCCTGAATTTATAGTGGCGTACACACACCCAGATACACACGCACACACCCAGTTACACGCACACCAAGTTACACACAACACACACCATATACTTATAGAGGGAGATGGCATCATAAATGTTTCAAGGGGGGGAAGCCTAATGTCTGTGACACCACTCTTATTTATGCAGGCAGGAGGGCTGGGGAAGACTATCAATGTGAGACACACACACACACACACACACACACACACACACACACACACACACACACACACACACACACACACACACACACACACACTCTGATACTGTGTGTGTGGTAGTGATGGTCATTGATAAAAAAGAAATGACAAAAAGAAATGACAAAGACACGGAAAAAAACAACAACACACGCATACAATGTATATGATCAAAGGAAATGTTGTTAAATGTAATCGGACCTCTAATGTCCAGGTATAAATAGCAGACTGATACTGAAATTGATTCCCTACAACTGTGTGTGTGAAACAGTCTACGTACAGAATGTGTATTTGACTTGCGAGTGTGTCCCTTTGCAAGTTAAAGTGTGTGTGTGGGGCACATGGAACTGCTGTGTGTCTATGTGTATGCCTAAGTGTGTGTGTGTGTGTGTGTGTGACCTTGTGGTATTACCCCCATTAGTTTAGTGAGGATGGTCCATTAGGGCTAATTGATTGAAGGTAAAATACAGCACGACAGAGAGAGAATCTAAAGGAACTGGGTCTGTCCATACAGCTGATCTAATCTTTTTCAGTTAGGGAAAGCAGCACGACGGTTTGAGTGGGTTAGGGAAGTGGGGTTGAGACTGGACGATTGTTAGTTCAAGTACTCGGCCATAGTGTTTGGAAAGAAACATGCACACCTTTTTCAGCACAGTTCTTCTATATTTTAGTAAAAGCTGATGAGGTGAGTAGTCTGCCTTCGAAACAAGATTTTTGTTTTTCTTCAAAATGAAGCATCCCAAACTACCAAGTGTCAAAACTGGATATTTAATTAACCATCTTATCTCCCCACACTGCAGCTGCAAAAATGACATGAAATGTAGTGCTCAACTGCAGCTAGGCTTTCTCAGCAAATGTGCCTCCAACACCATCTATGTGTACACGACACACTGGATTTTCCACCATCTTGAGTTTCCTAAAAACAGTTTCCCCCTCTGAGGCATTCTCCATCATTATTCTGAAAAAGTCTCATTTAGTTAGAGCAGTGACTCTCAACCGCCGGGCTGCCAGCTGCTACCGGACTGCAAAAGAGTTACCCGACAAGGGCCGATCATCCATCCACTCCCCCCAGGGTTCAGCTCATTGTTTAGCTGTTTGTGATATGTCAATGCTGTGTTGTTGTTTCCGCTGCTAAACAAAAAGCTCAGTTCAAGTGACAAGAAAGAGTTCCTTAGTGCAGCTTTAAAAAATTGTTTGTTTTCTGTCAAAATAAAGCGAAAAGTTTTTATTTAAACTGTTTACTCAATTAAAAGTTAAAGGACAATTCCGGCAGAAAATGAACCTAGGGGTTAATAACACATGTGTACTGAGTCAACCGTCTCTGGGATATGTTTTTATGCTAATCGAATGTGACCAGCTGTAGCGCAAACCACTAATTAGCTTATGAAGCTAGTGGTCGGGGCATGCAAAAATAAAAAGAGATCGCTATTTCTATACCACTAACAAGGCTCACAATAGCACCACACTTCCACTGTAGCATAATGAGGGTCCCTACATGTAAACCGAAGCACTGAGAACTTTGTACTGGTCATCAACAATCACTGGTCATGACTGTTTTCCCAAGATGGCGCCTGTTTGTATACGTGAACGGTCCTGTCTTATAAACTATCTTAACTGTCTGTACACTTACAAAGTTCTCAATGCTTCGGTTTACATGTAGGGACCCTCATTATGCTACCGTGGAAGTGTGGTGCTATTTTGAGCCTTGTTAGTGGTGTAGAAATAGCGATTTCTTTTTACTTTCGCATGCCCTGACGACTAGCTTGATAAGCTAATTAGCGGTTTGTGCTAAAACTGGTCACATTCGATTAGCATGAAAACATATCCCAGAGACGGCCGACTCGGTACACATGTGTTATTAACCCCTAGGTTCATTTTGCGCCGGAATTGTCCTTTAGCTAATGTGACAATTTCATGATAGTTTAATATGTTTGTGAGCAGCATGATACTGTTTTTATTCACGATTCAGTGCTGCTTTCTTAATATTTGGAAAAGTTTTCAATGTATACGTCTAGTCTAGTGTGTGGACTTATAACTTAATAATTAGGAATAATTAAGAACAACATTGACGGGTAAGGCACTCACCTCAATAACACGTGAATCAAAGTCCTCATAGGTTTCTGTGGAGAGAGGGGAAAAGAAAGATGTTTAGATAACAAAAGCTTTCACAGACGCACACACGCACACACACACACACACACACACACACACACACACACACACACACACACACACACACACACACACACACACACACACACACACACACACACACACACACACACACACACACACACACACACACTTTAAACAGATTAAACCAGGCTCCTTCAAGCGTAACAAATTCCCAGAAGCCCTTGCAGCAGCTGACACTGTGTTGACACTTTTCATTGTTGGTGACCTCTGAAGGATGTTTCTTACCAACAGCAGCCTGTTCACTTCTAACCAATTAACAAGAAACAAAAGAGAGTTGACTTAAAGGCTCCAAGGAGAAAACACACAAACACACACCTCTCAGCTGGGCCATTAGCTCACCATCTGTGAGAAACTGAACCTAATCAGAGACCAGCAACCCAGTTACAGCTCTCTGCACATCACAGTAACTGGGCCCAGTGTGTATTTGTGTTTGAGTGAGAGCAACAGACAGAGTGTGTATAAAAGAAAATGTTTGTACATGTGTGTGTGTGTGTGTGTGTGTGTGTGAGAAAGAGAGAGAGAGGATTTAATGGCGTGAGGGCTTGTTAGCATGGTGACAAAAAAGAGGAAATATCAAGAGGAAATGAGAAAAAAAAGAAAGCAAAGGAGGATGAGAAAGAAACAAACGATAAGCAAATAAGAGACTCAATTCAAGAAGAGGGAGCATGAGCAAGAAAATGTGCTTTGCAAGTACAGACACTCGTCCCTCAACTGTCAGCAGTTTGAGGTAAATGGGATGAACTTAATCCTGACAGAAATGACCAAGACTTAAACAGGTAATATGGCTGGGAACAGGAGGCTAGCAGCTCCGTCAGTGAATCAGGTGGAATTAACACAGTGTTCCTCAGGGTTTGTAAAGGAAAGTTGATTAGACTGGAGATGCACCTTCAGAGACTTTACAATACAACATTACATTCAACCTTCAACCCAGAGTCCTTATTTAAACCCTCCTGTTACAGCAGACAGGACTGAAAGGATGGTGAGGGGAACACAAGTGTTGTTACACTTCTTTTCAGTACTAAATGTCTTTCTACCACATGACACCCAGGGGCTATATAGATTTTCTTGCTATCATGAGTCAAAATGTCCACAGTGAGAAAGGTCTACTGTATTTCTTACTGAATCACAGTCAGACAAACTCACAGGTGCTGTTTTTTTTTGTTTCTGCCTGCAGTTTAAAGTTAATCTGAAATCTGGTTAGATTTGCCTAGTTTAACTAAATTACAGATGAAGCAACCTAGAATTTCCGTGTCTCTCTACTAGGGCCCAGGCAGCACCTGAAATCACATGTTCTCATCAGGCCATGAAAATATTATGTTGAGGCCTTTTGTAACACGTTGTTGTTTTTATGCTTAGAAAGTAGTGAGATAGCTGAAGGAGACACACCTCAACTTATAGCCTACGTTCTTTTCTGTGTCCAATGTTGCCATGCATGGCATCTGAAATATGGCAGAGGAACAGTATGGTCATTTAGGGTTCTTGTTCAAGAACAGAGAATGAAAAAAAAAGACAAGAGATGTGTGGGAGGAAAGAGATTAAAAGAAGAGGAGATAGGAGAGAAAAATAGGCTGGCAGACAGAAGACGAGGTAGACTGAGTGTAAGACCAAAAGAAAAACCGAAAGAATGATAAAATAGATGGAAAGGGAACAGCAAAGAGAAGGAAGAGGGCAGAGAGTTGAGGGGAATGAAAGAAAAATGAGATAGTAGAAAGAGAGAGAATAAAAAGCCTGAGATAGAGCAAGAGACAGAACGTGTGACAGAGAAAAGAATTTAGGAGAAACAGAGAAATAGATGTCTTTCTAAATTAGGAAATTGTCCTACTTGACACTGTAGTCACATTACCATCTTCATCAGCCCTAATAGGCCACCATACTGAACTGTCACTCTCTTTCTCACTCTCAGGGCATACTATACCCCTTATTATTCCTCTATTGCTTCATCCATCTCTTCTTTTTCTGTCACTACAGCCATTTACAGCTTGACCGAGATGTATAAATCTGGCTTAAATGTTGCAAACACACACACACACACACACACACACACACACACACACACACACACACACACACACACACACACACACACACACACACACGTTTAGTTTACATGTTTGTACACCATGTTTACATGTTTGTACAACATGGGAGCGTTTGCAGCTCAGTTTACCTCCGTTGGGTCCAGGGTCAGGGGGGCCCAGGCTGATGCCCCCCCAAGAGTTTCCCGTCCATCCTCTTTCTCTCTTCACCTTCATCTTCCTCTTCCTCTCCCACTCATCCCTCTGACGCACTGCAGAAAGACACAACCGACACATTTAGCACTGAAGCCTGAGAGCACACAGAGGCCACCGCTGACTTCAAGAAGCACCACATTATGAACACCAAAGGTGCCATTTGTCACTGTCTAATCAACTGTGTAATTACTTTTAACAAATTGCATCACAGTGGAGACAAATTGGCATCTCGCACCAAATAAAAAGTTATTTTAGTTGTGCGACAGAAAACGCAGATTGGACAGATAGTCTAGCTAGCTGTCTGGATTTAACCTGTAGAGATCTGAGAAAAGGTTAACCATAGTCCTCATAAATCCACCGGAGTTTAAAATTCCAACTCAAAGAAAGCGGAAGGTAACGGAAAATCTGTCCGAAAAGAGGGATATCCGACAGAATTTCCGGCGCCACCAGAGCAATCCCGGAAGTGGAACGTCGTGGATATAGACTAGCACATAAGTGACGTGTTTCACCTTCCTGCCAATAGTTTTCACACTATGTTACTGATCAACAAGTGGAGGTAACCGCCAAGAGATGTTGCAATGTGCCAGCAAACTGGGTCCCTATTTCTCTGAAACCGCTGCCCTTTACTGTGGGGTGCTGCAGGGCTCCGTGTTAGGTCCGATTTTATTTACATTGTATATGCTTCCCCTAAGCCACATAATTAGGCAATTTGGAGATATACGTTTCACTCCTGTTTTATCCTTGTTACATTGGCTTCCAATAAAGTTCAGGATCTAATTTAAAGTTCTTGTTCTTGCATATAAAGCATTGCAGGGTCAGGCGCCTGTTTATATCTCTGACCTGCTCCATCTGTACATTACCAACAGGTCACTCAGGTCTTCTAACCAGGGATTGCTGGTGGTCCCACGCACTCCTTTAAAAACTAAAGGGGACCGTTCCTTCGAAGTGGTAGCTCCGACTCTGTGGAACGCCCTTCCTATTAACTTACGTTCTGCAGCCTCGGTTGATGCTTTTAGGAAATAGCTGAAGACGCACTTGTTTCAACTAGCTTTTGTCTCATGTTTGTAATTTGGGGTTTTGTACTTTTTTAAACTTCATTGGACATGAATTGTTTTTGCATGTTTATTTTCTGTTTTGGATCTGATTGTATTTTAACCACATGTCTTGTGTGAAGCACTTTGTGACTATGTCTGAAAAAGCTGCTATATCAAATAAATTATTATTACAAGCTAGGGCCGGGCAATATATTGATATTATATCGATATTATATGAGACTAGATATCAGCTTAGATTTTGGATATTGCAATATGGCATAAGTGTTGTCTTTTCCTGGTTTTGAGGGTGCATTACAGTAAAGTGATGTAATTTTCTGAATTCACCAGACTGTTCTAGGTGTTCTATTATTTGCCTTTACTTTCACTTAGGCATTATATCTACATTACTGGTGATTATTAATCAAAAAACTGTATGTCTGCCTGTGTTTGAATGTATTCAGTGCATTCCGTCTCTGTACCTAGTTCAGCTTGCACCTCCTGCTGCTCACTCTCGCCTCTTCGACTCATGCTCTGCAGATTCCCATCCTTCAGGACTGGAGCGTTAAGACCAGGCCACAGAAAACCACCACGACCTGGTGGTTAAAGACATAGGAGAGAGGAAAAGAGAACAAAAAAAAAAAACACATCAGGGAAATGAGGAACACAAGAGAAGAAAATATATTGTACCAATCATTTTGCAAGTCAATATTTATTATTCCTGTATATTGAGAACTGAGAGAGTAGAAAATCTGTACCACAGATGTATTTGAGTTTAGGGTGTCTGCAGCTTTCAGAAAATGTGTTTGAAGAGAGATTAAAAATTAAAACCGGCTTTGTTTAATCAAAATCCATCTGAGTCTCGCAACCCTAGTTTTTGCAAACAGCTACTGTTTGCATGACGACAACAACACGCAGCATCGTATCATTCTGTTGAACTGAGCTGCATATACAAATACATTGAAGACATCTTTAAAACTTTTTTTAACCCTCCTGTTGTCCTCGGGTCAAATTTGACCCATTTTTAAAAAGTTTCTATATCAGAAATTTGGGTTTCTTTCAACCAAATTTCACAAAAAAAGTAACATGGAGGGTTCCTTAAAACGTGTTTTATAAGTAAAATAAATGATCGGTTGACTACTTTCATTGAATGTGGGTGTTTTATTCAATTTTCCAACATTTGAGGAGAAAAAAAACACAAAAACATCAAAAGGTGCAGAAGAAAATCGACAGACATCGGAAAAAGTGACAAAAACTTTGAAAAATGTGACAAAAACATAAGGGGGAAAGCGACAGGTGTCGAAAAGACGACCAAAATATTGAAAAAAAAGTTTTCATTTTAAATTCTGACCCAGAAAAACAAAAAAATGCATGGTTGACGGGAGGACAACACAAGGGGGGTTAAATACTTTCCCACCACGACAGACAGATGAGTAGGGATCGTGAGAGAGCGATAAACTACAGAGATTTAGTTAAAGTGAAAACGAAGGAGGGAAGAGACACACTGGCAAGACTGACACAGAGACTGAATGAAGACTGATAGTTCCTCTTCAAAGAAAAAAACTGAATAAAGAGGACAGCAGAGTGAATGAAGGGTAATTTCTCTCCCTTGTATAGCGGTTTTACAAATCAATCAACTTCAACTAATACAATTTTCTAGTGTGTTGTGTCCAGCAGCATATATTTAAATATATTTGGAAGGTGTAGCACAGACATCCAGGAAGATTTACACTTGTGTGTTCTGAGATTTGAAGAAATTAGATTTTGTGAGTTTCTAATTTCTGAACTGCACCCAAGAAAGCGGGAAAGAAAAAAACATCTGCGGAGAAAGAAAGACAGACAGTCGGCGGACGGACGCAGAGACAGACTATGTCTCACCTTCTCCGATGTTCTGTCCTCGGTTCAGGTCTCTCTTAACTTTGCGTTTAGTTCTCTTCCCTCTGCCCTTCCTGGCTCCGGCACCTGACTCCGCCAACACACCTCTCCACAACTCCTCAGCCGTCACTGTAAACACACACACACACACACACACACACACACACACACACACACACACACACACACACACACACACACACACACACACACACACACACACAAACAAATAAACATAACAGCTTCTATCTTTTCTCCATTTTATCTGTATAAAAAAACAAAAAAACAAAGAGGAAATGATATCCGGCCAACCACCCAAACTTGGCAACAGGCACTTGAGGCAATAAACAATAAACGGCCAATTATCATTAAAACACAACTCACCGGTGCTTTTGTAAATCAAGTTATTGTATAAAATAAAAAAATGGTTAAAGGATAGTGGGCTGTAAATGATGATGTTATTGCTCTTACGTGGGGAAAAAATCTTTCCATGTACTTACACTTGTTGAAGAAGCTGCCATGTCTGGTTTGCTGCCATGCTGTTGCAGGGAACAGTGGAAGTGCAGGGGATCTTTGGAGAGAGGCAGCTGAAGCTCGACTCGCCAACTGGGATACCTGAACTACTCCCCCTACAGTACGGAGTGGTGCTGTACCTGAAAGAGAAAGACATCGGAGCTATGAATACACTCTTCACAACTGAAAGCATCAGGTTTCGCCAATGCAATGGTACTTCAACTTGAAATTAGACAAATTGAAGTATAAGACTGTTATATCATGCAACATGCTGACTAGGGCTGGGTATTAGGGCCGCACGATATAGGAACATTTGCAATATGCGATAACGTTGTTGAATATCGCGATAACAATATTACAAGTGATAAATAAACAGATATTAAAGTGTACTCAGTTCTGCGTTTCTGCTGCTTTCAGCATTCTGCTAAAATACAACGTATTGCTTGTTAAATGAAAGGAAAAAAAATCCAATGTTCTTTTATTGAACACATTGTACATTGAACTGAAAATAAAAGGCAACACTAAAAGAATCCTTTGAAAGTGCAGTTTTCTACTGATATTTTCTTTAAACTAACATCAAATCTCAGACTGTCTTTAGCAATATGTCGCAGCCTTTCGTGATGGGTTTATTGCAGTTGATATCGCGATGATGATAAAACAAATTAAAAACAATATTGTAACGGCGAGCAGGATGCCGTTGTGAAGACTGTTCTGCACTGCAGTGCAAAGGATCATGGGACAATGTTATTAACAGTTCCTGTTCTAGCTTAAGTGTGTAAGTGATGTTCTGTTACCTGGGTTTTAGTCTTGAGTCAGTGTTCATGTTTATTTACATTTGTTAGGTTACCATGACTGAGACACTGGGGTAGGCTGATGACATCTGTGTATCGAGTGTGTGAAGAAAGTGAATAAACTACTTTGGATTTCAGTAGCTCTTCAGTTGAGAAAATCAAATATCACAATATTTTTGACCAAATACCTTGATATCGATACCTCAACGATATTGTAGTGTTGACTATTGGTGCTTTCACAAAATATTTACACAATGAGAGTTTTGATAAATAATCATCAGTAATGTGGATATAATGACTAAGTGGGTAAAAGCAAATAATAGAACAGCAAGAACAGTCTGGTAAGTTCAGAAAAGTACCTCACTTTACTGTAATGCAGCCTTTAAACCCAGTAAAAGACAACACTTATGCCATATTACGATGTTACGATATCCAAAATCTAAGACGATATCTAGTCTCATATCATGATATTGATATAATATCGATATATTGCCCAGCTCTACTTTATTCCATACCCATCATGTGAATAGAGGCATTAAGTTAGGTAAAAAAAACACCAGCAGCTGCAGTCGCTGGCCAATCACACGTCGCATTAAATCGAATAATTAAGTGGTGATTGGTTACGAGCAAAACCATACGAATAAAACATTTTGTAGATCTAGGTACAAAAAGGATGAAATGCAGGCATCATTTGATTGGAGAAGTTGCAATACTACCGATAGCCAGCCCTACTGCTGATATGGACTTTTTAATTTCAAAAAACACAAGCTAAGCAGAATCAGTCACCTCCCAGGTCTCTCGGTTCCCAGCATGTCTTACCCATTAACACAGCACAGAGGAGGGACAGAGTGAGGAAAGTAAAGCCTGATAGAAGTTGAGATTTCAATTATGACATTAACATTTAATGACGTTGAACTTATTAAATAACGATTAGAGAGCACTGACACACGCGAGCAACGATCAACCTGTAAAACAGACACAGTGACAGAGAGTGTAATCATTAAAAAAATTACATAAAAATGATGTAGAAGTCTAAAATGTAAACACCTTAATGTTATTCTTAACTGCATGCAATACATATTTTCTGACTGCATTGAAATTGAAGTTCTTTTCTGGACGTGCCGTGTTATGGCAGTAACGTAAATAGAACCGACCATAACCACGTAGTCACGCATCTAAACTTAAATCAAGTGAATATTCTCCGATGTATTCACTGAGATGTTTAAAGGAATCTGTGGGGGATAAAAAAAGAGAAATAATTCACCTCCGATTGTGATGCGGAGGGCACAGCACACACGTATGTACGCCGCCATGTTGGAATTATGAAGGGTCCTTCAGAGGACAACAAGGCGCCTGAACTATGCCTGTTGAAAAATAGAAAAATACAGAAGAACTGGGTTTTCTGAATCTGGCTTTTATTGTTTGTAATATTAACATTTTATGTAGAATATATATATATATATATATATATATATATATATATATATATATATATATATATATATATATATATATATATATATATATATATTTTTTTTTTTTCAAGAAAAGCTAGTTAGAGTGCTACACAAAAGCAAAAAGCAAAAAATAAAACTCAATGTGTGGGATTTTAATCAAACAAATATCCTTCTCATTGTCACCCTTCTTCCTCTGCTCATTTTCTCAAATGGTCCATCTTTGTCTCAAATGGTCTCCTTCATGTTTTAATTTCCTGTTAAACAACACAGAACATCACCTTCTGTTCCTCTCTAAAACACTGCTGCATTTACACACACACACACACACACACACACACACACACACACACACACACACACACACACACACACACACACACACACACACACGCACGCACGCACACACACACACACACACACACACACACACACACACACAGAGAGAGAGAGAGAGAGAGAGAGAGAGAGAGAGAGAGAGAGAGAGAGAGAGAGAGAGGAAACAAGATGAATATAAGTTATATAAAGTTGATGAGGGAAGAAGTACAAGAAGAAGAAGAACAGTGAGGGGTGAGGGTGGGGCAATTAAATCCTGTTTACACCATTCAATAGTTCCTTTAAATAAAAGATACATTGTATGTAAAATACCAATTTTTACATAAAGAAGGAATGAAAATCATCAGTTTGCTTCAATATAGTATTTTGTCTCTAGTAATTTATGGAATTACTGGAAAAAAACTAAAGGTGCATAACAGTAACAAAGAATAGTGTGATTAAACCTGCGGCATGCGGCAAGTTTCCTTCATCACATTGGATGTCTGCATCATCTCTAAATACAAATGAATGTGGCTTGCTTTCACCTCCATTACTTTCTGAAAAACAGTAAGAACGCAGTTTTACTATGGTAAAAGAAGTGTTTTCAGTTCTTTAGCTGTGTATACAACCTCAGACATCTTCCCTGGACATATTGGTATCTTTGTTCTTTGCCCTGTTTCTCTCAAACGGTAGCCTACAGTGTATAGCCTACTTGTTTCATTCGTATTTGGTGTTTGTATACAAAAAAGGCTCTCTAAGCTTTCTCTGTATAAATACCGTATATGTTCACTAACTAGTCTAAAACAAGACACCTGCTTAAGCTTTCAGCTAAAATTGCAATCAGCATTGTTTGATTAGATTCAACTTTATTGTCATTGTGCAGTGTACAAGTACAAAGACAGTGAAAAGCAATTTGCATTACCAGTCCAACCAGTCCAACCAGAGACACCAGACTGACATCTATTCTGTTTTTAATGTGTGGTTAACAGTTTTGACAGCAGTGTGTTAGCATTTGAACAAAGTGCTGTAAATCCACAGTGTTGTGCACGTTGTGGTTAAAGTCATGGGATAAGTGTGTAAAGTAAAGTTTTGAAAACTGTGTTCAAGCAATGAAAAACGAACTAGAGTTTGGTCCACATGAACTTCTGCTGTGCAGACTTTGAGTTTTGTACATGTGGCTTCAGTTGTGCCCGCTTTAGCAATCGAAAAACACTTTAAGATAAACTATGTTGTCTGACAGGTTATGTAGGCTAATGTATAATACTGATAGACTGGGAAGAAAAACGATACCGCTCAAAAAAGCTAGTTATCTGGAAATGAAAATGCATCTATAGTCGGGGCCTCAATGTCATCTCCCGACGTATCTTTAACTCCTTGCAAAGTAACGCAGCTTCTTCCTCAACGGGATCGTCGACAAAAGGAAATGCCATGTTTTGAGAAGAAAAAACAAACGTGTCTGCCTAACGTGGTTAATAAACCAACACTGTGTTTTTATTCATGCAAATAACAAACTGTGCTAAAATGCGCCTGATACAGACTGATGGAATGAATGAGGAAATGAAAGAGCGCTGTGTCAGTGGGAGGAGACTGAGAGAAACTTGAGGTTTATTGAAGAAAACCTGGGGTCCGTTTCAGGTGATTTACAATATATATGATGATAGCAGCTGATAATACTGACCTGTCCATACATTTTAATCTAAACCATGTGATTTGCCTGTGAACAAAAACCAAACATCTATTTTGCATTTCCATAAGCGTTTCACAACATCTGCTTCTTAATATATGGTTGTCAACAGGAGATCTGATAACTTTGTGATGCTTGCAGCCATGTGGAGTGAAATATCCAGTAAAAGATACTATCTGATGTGTTCATGTGCAGTGGTTGATTGGTGCATCAGGCAAAGGTGCAAAGTACTGTGCCATATCTGCTATTATTGGCAGCCGCCACATATGGCGGAGATATTGCTACTTATACCCTTAAGAACTGAGTATTGTGCTTATTACTGTAAGTGCTATTGTGAAGACATGCTGCATGCCACTGGTCCATGAGTTTGCATATGTATTGTACTGCATCCATAATATTTGTGTCCATGTACCATTTTCTTCATGTGGACATAAATAAATGGTTAAAATGTGTGTCTTTATGTACAGTGATTGATTGGTGCATCAGGCCACCAATCAGCACCTCTGGACTTTAAACATGATTGCCACGCAGCAGAGTGATTATCCACTGTACGAGTATCAATTTCACCCTATTCAAGATAATTGCCTCAATATTACAGCCCCCTTTTCCCAATACAGTGGAGAGCTGCAATCAAAGAGCTGCTGAAGAAAGGACAGCCGGCCAACTGTGAGACAGCAGGAGGCGGGACTTGCTTCTGAAAGTATCAATGCATTTCCTACAGTTACATTTCTTCAAAATAATTGCCCCATAATGACAGCTTCATCCAGGGTTTTATGTAAAAGAGTGAGTCACTATTCTCTGCTTTGTAGCCTACGGTATCGTGCGGAGGAGTGAAGAGTGGGAAATCATTTTTTTGAGGGTAAACAGTGCTGCAGTTCAGTGTTACTCACGTCAAAGTAAGAGAAGTTTGTCTTGGAAATACAGAAGTGCAGCTCACTAAGAAAATGTTGGTGATGGTTTCTGCACCATGTAAATGGGCTGTTTCAAGCCAGAAGGGTGAGCTGTTTGTCTGTTGCATTGAAAATTGGATGGTATTATATCAACATGTTGCAAATATATATATATATATATATATATATATATATATATATATATATATATATATATATATATATATATATATATATATACACTCAGCTAAAGGATTATTAGGAACACCTGTTAAATTTCTCGTTAATGCAATTATCTAATCAACCAATCACATGGCGGCTGCTTCAATGGATTTAGGGGTATCGTCCAGGTCTAGACAATCTCCTGAACTCCAAACTGAATGTCAGAATGGGAAAGAAAGGTGATCTAAGCAACTTTGAGCGTGGCATGGTTTTTGGTGCCAGATGGGCTGGTTTGAGTATTTCACAATCACAACCATTTCTAGGGTTTACAAAGAATGGTTTGAAAAAGGAAAAACATCCAGTATGCTGCAGTCCTGGGGGGTGAAAATGCCTTGTTGATGCTAGAGGTCAGAGGAGAATGGGCCGACTCATTCAAGCTGATAGAAGATCAACTTTGACTCAAATAACCACTCGTTACAACCGAGGTATGCATTAAAGCATTTGTGAAGCCACAACACGCACAACCTTGAGGCGGATGGGCTACACCAGCAGAAGACCCCACCGGGTACCACTCATCTCCACTAAAAATAGGAAAATGAGGCTACAATTTGCACGAGCTCACCAAAATTGGACAGTTGCAGACTGGAAAAATGTTGCCTGGTCTGATGAGTCTCGATTTCTGTTGAGACATTCAGATGGTTGAGTCAGAATTTGGCGTAAACAGAATGAGAACATGGATCTGTCGTGCCTTGATACCACTGCAGGCTGCTGCTGGTGGTGGTGGTGGTGTAATGGTGTGGGGGGTCCCTTTCACCTTCAGAACTGCCTTAATTCTTTGTGTCATTGATTCAACAAGGTGCTGGAAGCATTCTTTAGAAATGTTGACCCATATTGATAGGATAGGATCAAACACAGTATTAGTATGGTGTTCCTAATAATCCTTTAGGAGTGTATACATATACTTATTAAATAAATACACGTTCAGAGTTAATTTTGGATGTATTTGCCAACTATGTGGCAGTGTTCTGTTCCCAATTACAATGACAAAGCATTATGAATTTGCTACAGCTCTGATTTGAGCCTCTGACTGGCTTCTTCTCCATAGCAACAACAGCTAAGGCTCAATGGTAATGTTCTATTTACAATCATTCGCTGTACCTAGTTGCAGTCTGAGGTGGCGCTAATGAGGAAAGGCTACCGACTTTGCTATTTCTATGGACTAGAAGAAGAAGAAAACGATAACCAACGGCAGAACTGGCAGCAGCATTGACGTCAATGCTTCAATTTGATTTGATGACCTACTTGGTCGGCTCAAGCCTTTCATTCACCATAAAAGAAGTTATCTTCTCATCCAGTAAGTTTCCAGTTGCCCAGGAGCTCGTTCATGCTTCCTGTTTACGCACGCGCGCTATAAATCCGGGCGTGCTGGCAAGATCTAAGTCATTGCAAATGAGAAGTTGTTCACAATCAACTTACCTGGATAAATAAAGGTAAAAATATATATATAAAAAAATCAAATCCAAGTTTAATCAAAAACAGAAAATTCCTCTTGTACTAAGGTAGGCATTCATATTCTTAAGGCCCAGAATGGCTAATATATATTGTTACTGACACGCTCATACTCTTCTTATACTTGAACTCCACATTTTCCATCAAAGATTGAAATCCCCTGGCTTGAAGTAAGACCTCATGTCACGTCTAAGTGCTGAATCCTCAATACACTCCACTGCACTCTTCTCTGGAACTCGTAGGATATGTCACCTCCACCTCTTTTCTCAGCTCTTACTGCTTTTCTCTGACACACTATTTTCTCACAAGATCATATACTCGCTTCTCCAGATTAGATGATATGATCTATTGTCTTTGAACTGCAACTCTGACCCTACACTGCCTCCATTGTTTGTACTGTTATAAAGTACTGTACTCCTTGGAGGCTGCTCTGTACAACAGCATGTCTGTGAATAGTTGTGCTCTTCATGTAATGCGGAGAAAATCATAAGAGATACTTATATATAGATATAGATAAGAAATATGCTTTTGGGCTGATGTAATGCTGCCTTGATTAACTTTTCTTAAACATATCAGTCACAACATTCTTTATAAAAATGCTAAATGTTTCCCTTAACTTGTTGTTTTGGAAAAGTAACTGTGGTCAATGTTCTATGAGACCAAGACCATCCTCCTGACAACATGAATGTCTGTGCAACATTTCATGGCAATCCTTCATTCAATAGATATTTTAATCTGGAGCCACGCCGCTACAAGGACAGACAAAAAAACACTTCATACTTTGAACACAGTTTGGAATAAATATACTCAAAGTTAAAAGTATGTAATAGTACCACACAATATTATATTTGGGAAACAGCAGTCACTCGCACGTTGTTGGCCTTGCTAATCTAGCTCAGTCAAACCCTGACAGACAAACATAACCTTTTTCACACACAACCTTGTGGACACACTGTTACAGTAAAATATAAACAGCTTGAGGAAGGAAAATGAGAGAGAGAGAGAGAGAGAGAGAGAGAGAGAGAGAGAGAAAGAGAGGAAATCATCTATCTTCATCTATCTCACCTCCTGCCAAGGACTCTCTCCCACCCTCTCTCTATAGGCAGGGAGTCAGGAGTTGGACAGTGTGCAGTGTTTGTGTGTGTGTGTGTGTGTGTGTGTGTGTGTGTGTGTGTGTGTGTTTGTGCGTATGTGAGAGAAAGTATAAGTGTCTAAGTGTGTAGAAAAGCAAACAGCAAAATAAAACAGAACTAATGTGCGTAACACAGCAACACATTATAAACACAACACTCTATCCAAACTGGGATTTAAAGCTTTTCATTTTTTAAATGAAGTACTGACCTGAGGAGGAGGTTGTGTGCATGATACTGGAGCTGAAACTATAAAAGCACAGCTTTATGTTGAGCCTTGACCACAGCACATTTAACAGCTGCTGGTCAGCAGATCTGAGAAGTGCCGGTTATATCGAGTTAAAAGCTCAGAAATATATGGGAGTGAGTGGAAGAAACGTGGGAAAGAGAGACAGAGGATGGTCTCTAAAATGAAAAGATATGTCCGTATATGTGTCCTGGGTCATACTGTGACATCTTCCTCTGATTTTTTGGTGTTTGACTCCTTTCTTCATCTTATCAACCAATCTTTGTAAGTCTTTATTATTTAGAGTTCACATGTTCTATTTTTCAAAAATTTGTGTTTGTCCACAAAAATGTAATTGCCAAACTTCTAGACTGATTTCAAACAAAACAATAAACGCAAAATGCATAATTTTGTGTGTGGGAATGGAAAGAAAAAAGGGAAAGACTTCTTGAACAACTAAATATACTTTTTTTTATTATTTTTTGGGGTTTTTCCCTTTATTATGTAGTGACGGTGGATGTACATGAAAGAGGAGAGAGATGGGGGATGACACGCAGCAAAGGGCAGCAGATCAGATTCAAACCCGCACTGCTGCAGGACTCAGCCTGCATGAGGTGCACCCCAACTAAATATACTTTTAAACGGTGTCTAGTTATCACTTAGAGCAGTAAAAATAGACAGTTATTTAAATGGCAGCAATTCAATTACAAACATATATCTTATTAATAATATCAGTTTGTGGGGCTCCCAGATAACTCAGTTGGTAGAGCGGGCGCTCATATATAGAGGTTTACTCCTTGACGCAGTGGTTTCAACTCCGACCTGCGGCCCTTTGCTGCATGTCATTCCCCCCTCTCTCTCCCCTTTCATGTCTTCAGCTGTCCTGTCAAATAAAGGCCTAAAATGCCAAATGATCTTAAAAAAAAAGAAAATAATAATAATTTATATATATATCAGTTTGTTAATGGTTAATTAATCTGTTTATAGTTGCTGTTTATAGTATAGGATGCATTAAGTACTTTTGAAAATTCCAAAGCACTTTGAATTGAACTGAAAAGACACACCAGCAGGAAACAGAAAGACAGAGGCAGATAGTTAGAAAGTGAGTTGAAGGCTTCTCCCAGCGGAGTTGTCTTTAGGTCATCCTTCTGACGTGGATCGATACTATAACTCCCAGCTGTCCGCTCTCTGACACCTCCTCTTCCTCTCCTCCCCCTCCTCTTCTCTCCTCACACAGACAGGATGGGACAGGAGGCGAGGGGAGGTGACAACACACCTGTACAAACCAATAATTGTCACCAAATCCTTCCTGGCTTCGTTTTAATCTCGTTGTTTCAGCAGATATTTGATGGAATTAGTCCAGTATAGGGGCCCTGATAAAAGAAATCAAAACCATGCCTAAACATTTCCCAGTGGCTGGGTTTATCTGCATGCTCTCATCATGATAATATTGCTTCAGTGTCTCCTATGAATGCTAATGTGGTGTGAAAAAATGTGTATTTGGTTTTTGTTGTTTTGAAAAATGATGTGTACTCCACAAACCAGTAGGCTACATAACTAGCATGCTGCTGCCATTGTCTTCCAGCTTCCACAGCTTCTTCTTTGGCATTTAAAGCTGCACTCGATATAGGCTATGTCAAATTACTATGTGATGTGAAAGGGGTCGCCCGAAGCATCAAACCCAAAGAGAGTTATCACCTGACTGTGAAGTTAGAGTATTTTAGCTTATTGTTAATGGTTTAACGGCCTGCAACTTTACGGTTAACTCAGCTGTTTTTAGTAAAAACCCATTGCCCAGCACCAGACTGCTGCCAAACAAAGATTGAGACTAGCCAGTGAACATAGTGGTGTATGTAGCAGCTTAATTGCTTTAAAGGGGAACTACGCTGTTTTTGTTAGCTTAATTTACCTTAACTGAACAGCTTCGAAGTCATTGGAATGGTTATATGACTTTTTTTTGGGTTGAATGGTGGTCGTCTCACTTCCTCCTAGCGCCTGTGAGAGGAAAAACCACCCTTGCAACTTTGGGCCAGCGAGCCGACGGCCTCTGCATCAGGAAGTATTGCGTGATATCAGGTCTCACGATGTAACAAATTGCTTTACGGCACTGCACACATACAGGAACCGGCTAGCTAAGAACAAGGCAGTGATGGAGTTTTTCACACTATCGTCATGGCTGAGCCGGCAATAAAGAAGCAGATAGCTAGGAAAGCATTGTCGGAGGAACAGGGAAAGAAGAAACGGCAGACTGACCGAGCGAGGAGTCAGACACGCGTGAACATCGGACCTGCGTTTTCAGAATGGCAAGAACTGAGACAAACAGAAGCCTGCAAATCCGATGCTGACCTGGTGTTTTTGCTGATGCACTTGTAAGTATCTGTGGGATAAACTCTGTTTAATCTTTGTATTTCTTGTTATTGTGACCTCAGGATGTTTGCTATTGTCTGTAAAGGTTTTTAATATGATCGATATCTGTTACGGGCTTACTAGCTAGCTGTCTAGCTCAGTGGACGCCGGCTTCTTTGAAAACAAATGCACATGACCAGAGGGAGAAGATGGGAGGGGGGAAAGTTGCCAACAAGTTTTTACAACAGTGTTGCCAAATATCTGTTCCGAAGCTGTAGGGGGAGCTCTATGGAGAAACCAGCGAGCATAGCGCCCCTTTAACTGAACTAGTGAGATTTTGTCCATCTCAGTTGAGCGTCTAAACAATTTGCATTTTTGTTACCCAGTTTAGTGGATGTGTCTGCAGGTGGTCCTGGTGTGTTAATTCACTCAGCACTGAAGCAAGCAGCAGTCCAGAGTTTGCTTAGGATACAAAATGGGCAGCAATTTGGAGACTTCTCTCAGAGGAGATGTTTACAGGAAAAGCCCAATTTTCAGGTTTTGAGGTAGCAACAATGATGAGAATCAGAAGTGGAGTTGTTTAATTCCCTTTCAAGCATGAAGTGTGACATTGCCTTACTTGTGTTTAGACCATTGCTTTTGTCCTTTTGTTTGTCTACCATTTATTGTCCCTTGCTATACAAAGCTATACAAAGCACTGCGTATCAATTACAATGAATCCATCTCCTCTAGAACAACACCTCCGTTTTTCACTTCTCTTTATAGTTTAACAGAAAAAAAGGTTCAAAACTTCTTCCACACATCGGAAATTATGCAGCCAATTCAGTGGCGGAGTAAAAATGTACTAAGTGAAATATTATCTAACATTAATAAACAAAAGGAGTAGAAGGGAGAAGAAGGAAGAATAGATAAGTGGAAGATATGTTTTATGAATGCATGTTTGCAAAACTAGACTTTATAAACACATATTCATGCAAGAAAACTAGAATGCTGTGTCTTATCTTTTTCACCACCCTCAGTCTTTCACCTGACTGTGTGTAACATGTTCTGACAGAAAATGTCTCTCTGAGGACTGCCTGCTCTTCCCTCCATTTCTTGACAGCGTCTACAACACCTTGTGAACAGCTAATGCAAATGCAAAAAACGCAACGAGTAAAGATAAGGAAAATTGGATTCAATACTTGTATCATATGAGGCCTATACAGTATCATCATCATCATTAAGCAATCACAAGACTCACAAAAGAAGTCCATAATTGTAGAAGAATTTCAGAAAATGCACCACAATACATTTCAGTCACAAAACTGTTACTGCTACCAGTATAACCCAGAGCTAAATTGTTCCCATAGCAGATAGAAGAAGGCATTTTGGGAGAAGTAGGCAATCATTAACTTATTTAGAGGAAGATGAGGCAGGTTGGGGAAAAGAATATCAAAATGTAACATTTCATCAAAAATCCACTCTATGAATTCAATAAACATGACAAAGTGATATCTAAAGTGCGAGACGACTGAAGAAAGGTAAGTGGTGTGAACATTGTAATTTGGTGACAACAGCCTTGACGGGCGGATAAAGTTGCTATTTATAAGGAAATTGTTAAGGGGTAATGGGTAGACAAAAACATTACTGGTGACAGGAGTAGCAGGAGAAAGGAATACAAAGGGCTCAAAGAGGAAGAGAGGTGAAGAGAGACAAATAAACATGCAACAAAACCGAAGGAGCGGAAATGAAAAAGTAGGGTTACTGGGAGTGTTGAGAAAGGACTCTGAAGGCAGAAAGAGATGTGTGTATTTGTGTGTGTGTGCTTGGGCATGTGTGTGTGTTTGTGTGAGACAGAGGAGAGTGTGCACACCGGCCATGTGTGTCTTGATTTGACATGAACAAAGGAGAAGGGAAGAATGCAGGGAGTAAAATGAGTTTAAAATGGAATCGTGTGAGGTGAGGTGAGCAAAGGAAGGTGGGGGGGCAGAAGTGGGGGAAAAGTGGGACGGAAATGAATGGAAGCAAAAAAGGGTTGAAGTGGAGGAGATAGAGGAGAAAGTAGACAAGAAAATAAGGGGAATGGGAGGCTAGAAATTTGAAGGAAGGGAAGGAATGGTAAGTAAAGAGACTGGGGAATATTGTGGGTACTTAACCTAAAAGAGCCAAATAGTTAGAAACGTATAGAGGAGAGGAAGCATTAAGGAGGAAAGGAGGGAACAAAGGGGAAGGACACAGGCAGTCATCATAAAAGGAAGAAACAAGAGCAAAATGGGAAAGGTAGGCAGGGTGGAGGGGTGGAGGGAAGGATTAAGGGAAGTAAAAGAAGAGAATAAAGGATTTGCAAAAGGATAAATAGCTACAAGAAAAGATGACATATAGGGATTGAGCAATTCAAGGGGAAAGGGGGATGATGGAAGGAAGATAAGGAGGATGAAAAGGGAGAAAGAGCACAAGGAAAACAAGGAAATTGTAAGCACATCAGCATATAATCAGGCAGAGGTGACCTGACCACCTAAAGAGAAACAGAGAGAGATTGAATGTCAATTAAATGCAACAGAAGAAAAAAACTCAGAAAGGCAGAGAACCTAAAAGAGGAAGTGTGTGTGCATGCGTGTGTGTGTGTGTGTGTTTTGTGTGTAGGCGACAGGCAGCAGAGAAGAGAGCTAATGAGACATAACGAAAGAAAGAGAGATTGGATGAAAACACAGCCGCAGAGAACAAAGTAAGGCTGGGAGAAAAAGAAAGAGAATCACTAAGTTGTAACATTATCGAGATGAAAGTGTGGAAAAAAAGAGCAAGTAATCTATAGAGAGGGGGAACTGGAGAGGTAGAAAGTATTTAAATGAGTTATTTCATGGTAGATCGTGTCCTGCAGAAACCATAATATTTAATTTAATATAGTTAAATAAATAAACAAGTCCATAATAATATTGAATTGAGTTAAATGGAAGGTTTTGGTTGTAGTTTTTTTTCAGTTTTATGTTGAGGCATCATACTTTTTCTGTTATATAGGAACTAACAAAAGTGGTAGAAAGAGATGGTGAGAAAGGAAGAGAGATTTGCAAACAGAGGAGAGTAAACAAGATGTTACCAAAAGAGGGAGAGTGAAAGAGGGATGTACAAACATCCTTGCTGGTGAGTTACCTTCATTCCTTTTGAGGGCAACCATCTTTTTTCACTTTCAAAATAGATTAGTGCTCTGGCATCATTCAATTCTTGATCTACTCAGGCTCTGATGATTTTAGTCCCAACTTCATTGGGCTAGAGTTAAACTCACAACAAGCTTGACATTCAAGTAAATTCAACATTTTACCTCATCTGAACGTCACCCAGCTACCTTCCCCTCTGGACATCGGTTTATTATCTATTTTTTCTTTTTCTGACAACCTCTCTGAATGTCAGACACACTGTGTTATTCTTCACAGTGGTAAACGGATAAAAGCCAAGCGGCCAAAGCTAATGACAGCATCACATTTTCACCTGCAGTGATGATGAGCTGGCCATGACTGTGGTTATAGTGCGTTCCGTTTGTACTCGCAACTCGGATTCACCGAATACCCCGAGCTAAAAATCCAACATGGCTGCTCCGTGGATCAACAGTTGTGAAAGCTGTAGTAACATACAGTTTATTAGCACTTCTGTCTTATTTGTGTCTCACTAAATCAGTCGTACACGCTGCGCTGTCCATATTCTATCTGTGGACATGCTGTTACGCTGTTTGTACCCACAAAAAAAACAGCATAATGCGTTGTTATAAACTGGCATTGCTAACAATGGGTAACCTAGCTAGAGCTAATAAAAACGATGAAAATCAGACTTGTAAATGGAACGCATTCAACTCGGATGTGATGTTATTCCCAGCTTCGGCTTAAGAGTTCCGAGGTAAATGGAACTCACTATTACTCATAATTACTCAATCTGTCTGACACACATGTCTGGCTCATATGAAAGGTCTTACTTAGTGCAGTCACATCCCGGTCTGTTCAGGTTTAGTTTACTTGCATACAACATGAAGGGTATTAACGAAACATCCTATTTTGAACAGAAATCCAAGAAACCCAGGTATGAGTCTATCACAGCTGGACAGACACATGTGGGTAACAAACAATACGCCTCTGGATAAGCAATTTCCACACCCCCTGCTTTGTTGTCAGGAACATAATAATTTAGAAGATAACTGAGCTAAAAATGATAAGAGGCTACCACCGCACCGTAAATGTTGCTCCTGCATTGTCACTTAATGAACAGCCCCTCTGAAGATGATATAAGGCTTGAGTCTGGTGCTATCAGTCTTGAAAGCAAAAACAAAGGTGGCTTTTCTCATACTTCATGGTTTTCAGGGTGCCATGTCATTTATCTGATGCTCCATTGTTCCGACCTCTCAATAACCCAAAAAATTCCCTTTGGCAATATTATGAATCCCTCTATGGCAACGTCAAGACCAGCCCTTTTTTTTTATTTGTAATCCATAGCTAGCCTACAATATGGAAACTCAAGACTATTGAGGTTCGGCAGCTCATTTGCGACAGCTCATTTGCTATCTAGTCTGCAAACTGACATTAGCAGTGCACTTTTTCTCTGGTGAATGTTTGTTTGGTGGCTGGCTCAACAAGCAATATAAATGTAATCTGATGTGAAGGATACTTACAAAGTACAGACAATTGTTAGCTTCAATCCAAACAGATGAATTGTTAATTACCAGAAAACACCCAGTCAAACTGCAGTTGTTAGTATCTACAACAAATGTTATGGTATGTGACAGGCATCTGTGCAGCATCACATATAAAGTTAGAACATAAGCTAACACAGCACGGCTCAGCACGGCACGGCTCTGGAAGGCAGCCTGAATACCCTGCAGTCATGCAAAAGCTGTTGCCAGTTAGATCAAGTGAGAAATGTGGTTTTTTTTAAATGATTACCATTCCCGTATTAATTTAACCAGCACAGTGCACTTATTACACTTGTTGGATAATGTACGCTGATAAATAATTCACTGTGAGGTAAAAATGGCTTAGGTTTTAACTGTGGGCTCACAATTAGCTAAGAGTAAGAGTGAGTAACAGACAACACAAGAGCACACACACACACAAAGACACACACAATTTTTTATTGAATTATTCAAACACTCATAATAACACACAACGCTGCACCAGGCGATATTTTTAATCTGGTCATGGCCAAACCAGATCAATGCTGAACGCAAAAAGGACACAACATAGGCTATTTGTCTTTCTGACTCACACAGCATAAACGTCTTTTGAAACATCCTGTTTGAGATGCATGGCTTAAATCCAACAGTCAATGGCCGCTGAGCTACCGGAGAGAATGTTTTACAGCCATCATCATTTCTGTTTAGCAGAAACACTTTCCATGTCCAATAGAAGCACTTTGTCCTCAGAAAACATACTGCGTCATTCAGTATAACATTCAGTACTGGAATGGCCTCTTTGTACCAACACAATATCCTTGAGAAAAATGGAAAACAGTGTTCCCTTTTGAGACACACTGTTATGTTGGAGAGACATTTAATTCATGTATTTCCCACCAACCTTTTCCATTTCAGGAAGGATAATGAAATGAACTGAACTCATCTGCTGCAGTATAAGGTCAAGATTTTACTATTTCTCTTTTCCTGATGTATTTTGTATTTAAAATCTTCCTCTATGGATTCCATTACTGCCTCTGTTTCTCCTGACAGGACCAAGATTGGATCTTTTAGAGGTAAAGTTGTATTGGATAATTTGTCAATCCATTTTGTACATTCATGGCCCCCTGATGATGAACCCTACACTTTGCTTCTCTTTCTGCACCATGAGGTTGACATTTGTGTTTTTTTAGCGAAATGTCTGGAGCACCATTGTATTAAGGCTGTCACCCCCAAACTTTGCCCCCCAAACAGTGATTTGTAATGGTTTTCAAAGGCACAGAAAAATAATGGTGTGCCGCTGATTGGGGGTGTCAGATCAGAAAACGCGATTTTTAAGTGTCTTTTTCCTATTGGCTGTTTTAGCCTACCGCCAGGCTGAGGTGGGTGTGGCTTACCTATGTCAGAGTTTACAAAAGAAAAAAAAGTTAAGGACAGACTGGCAGACAGTTAATGAATCCTCTTTTCCCCCATCGAGTTGTGTATGTCCGCGTCTTAAATGTCTACAAATGAACTATCAACGGTGTGCACCAAGGACGGAGCAAGCGGCGCCCGAGCGGAGGACAAAGGTAGGCCATCCTTACTTTCAGCCTGGAGGGCTAGCCTTTAGTTTCTGTAGTTTCATATTTACAAGTAAACCAAACTCTGGAAGCCCTAGACAAATAACAATATCACATTATCCCAGAGTGTGGTTATGCCATGACATAAATTGGAGGACTTGTTGATTGTATGAATTGCCATAAAATTTGGAACTGAAATTCATAGTGCCCAGACAATGGAACCTATAACTTTTGTGATCGCTTACATTTTATCTAGCACCACTATCAGGTCATATTTTCACTTTGTCCAATAGTTATGTTCATGACCAAATACCTGCAAAACTAATGACTTTGTGTTTAGTGCTAATTGTGTGAATGCTGATTCAGCAGCATTTGCGCTACACAGCATCGCACTGAACTGCTGTCTGTGAATGTTTACTACTGTGGTGACGCGATGTGTGCCAAATGGATGTTGCTCGCTTGCCACTGTTGTGCCACTGTTGTAACACCTACAATTTTCATACAATATGGCTATTATTAAACTTTTAAAGATATCATATTAATTAGAACAATTTTCACTTTTCCACATTTCCAACAACTTCACCTTCTTCTTACACATTATAACCAACAATCCAGTTTAGCTTTAGCATTAGCTTTTCAAACATCTTAAATTATTCCACATCTTTTTTTACATTAATGATGTTATTCAACTTGTCAATGAAATTCATACTAAAACATATTCATATTCATATTAAAACCATTCCCGCTTTTCCAACTATTATCACTACTTCAACTTCTTCTTACGGATTTAGCTGTTGTGGGATTCAGAGAATATCAGACCCAAATGCAGAGACAGCAGGCAGTGGTGAGCTTGAGGATTTAATGCAATAAAATCCATACAAACAATAGGAGTCCTGAATACAGCAGGCAAAAGTACAAAATGTAATGAAAGTCAAAAAACGGGAATCACAAGAAACAGGAACACCGAGACAAAGGAGTAGACTACACACACACAATCCAACACAGAACAATGATGTGGCATTAGACAAAGACAACACAGAGACTTAATACAAAAGGGCACAAGGTGAAACAAGGAACAGGTGACACAAGGACTCAGGAACAGGTGAAACACATCAGGGTGGGGCAGACAATAACAAAGGCGGGACAACACAAGGAAGGAAGTAAAACAAGACATGACAAGGGAGAAAAACAGACTACAAAATAAAACAGGAAACTGAAACACATACACAACCATAACATTAACTATTAATCCAGTTTAGTTTTAGCTATTTAGTTATTCAGTATTCAGACACATTTTCTGCAGGAAATGCATTTTCTAGTTAGCAAATGTGAGCATGCTAACACACTGAACTAAGATTGTTAACATGGCAAACATAACTGCTAAACATCAATAAGTTGATATTAAACATGCTGATGTTAGCATTTTGCTCAAAGCACGGCGATCCACTCAAAGTACATCCTCACAGAGTTGCCAGCATGGCTGTAGACTCTAAGTCTTGTTTTACAGGACAGGACAAATGATCTCCATGATTACTACAAATTGTTCCATGTCTTCAGGTAATATGACTGCAGTAGGAACTGAGACAACACTCATCAAATCTGCCTCCCTCTGTATCGGCTTTATCCAAACTGTCAGCATCTGATAGGATGAAAATGAACCAATGGCTCTGACAAATGAATCTTTAATCTCAGCAGCAGAAGGGTGATCCTCGATAGCCTGTAATGTAGGCAAGGATATCACGCATGCACACACGCCTCTTACGTAGCCATTGGGGCTAACTTTACGGGAAAGCTCTACTTGCAATGTCACGTTACATAAACTCCCTCACCCTCCATTTTCTCTCAGCTCGACTGCTTCTAACCCTTAAGCTATCCCACAACATTAAGCTCTGATATTTTCTCCGGGCTGCTGCAAAAACCTTCCAAGGGGTTGTTGGAAGTCTTCACTAAAAAATAGATGAAAATATGTGCAGGCATAGTTTTCCTTTGATAACACTACTGTTACTTTGTCCAAATCAAGATGAGTATATAATGGCAGCCTTTTTTTCTTTTTATAAATGCAACTTCCTAAAAAACATGCATGTTGTAGAATCTACAGAGGAGGGTTTTGAGAGCCATTTCTTTGCAGCAACGTTAAGGTTTGCTTGAAGAAGTGTAAGGCCTTGACCTTACTGCACACTGGCGTGTGAGGCTCATTGGTGAGTTGCGTGAATTGAATTATGTGTGAAAGCCAATGAAGTGCAGAGGTTGGGCTTCAGGAAGAAGTAAAGGGGAGGAAGAGATGAAAAAGAAAATAATGAACAGGAAAGATAACAAAATGGAGAGATGGATACAGAAAAGACTAAAGAGAGATGTTTTCGATGTTTTTGTGCAAAACTCTCCTCCAGTAAGTATGAAAATGCCTCCAGTATCAGCCTCATGAGCACCATAGCAATCGTCACCAAAGGACGGCTAGGCAGGGTTGATTGTAGCACGTATGTTGCTGTGTACTGCTGATTGTATTACTATTTCTTTCATTTATTTACCTATTTTTAATCAAGCTATTATCATATTCATGCAAATATGTGTAAATGGTATTCGTACCCTTTTTACGATTGAACGACATATATGAATTCAATGACATTGCTTTAGTTATTCTCCTTGTAGATATGCATGTATTCTTTCACTGAGTATTTCCAAGAAAACAGGTGGGACTTCAGAGCCTTGCTTAGAAGCACCTGTGTATTCTAATTATTCTATTTGGAACATATTTGTCCCTCTCATAGTAAACTGTGTAATGAGTAAGCTCTGGCCTGCAGTGGTAACCAGGCTGAGAAGCGTTAGCATGCTGATACAAGTGATACAGTGCGGAGCTGAGGGCATCACAGCCGAACATTAAAGTTACTTTGAACTCCTGTAACTTTAATTCTCTTTGACATGGAGAGATGTAGCTGTGAGGCACACTATGTACAATACGATTAAGATCAGTGAACCACAACTACCATAAAATAATAATGTTATCCTCTCTCTGCCCGTCTGTCTGTCTGTCAGCTTGGCTGGAAGCACTGGTTTTCCCTACTCAAGGTCAGGGACAGTGAAAGCTCAATGGACCACCAGCAAGATTTTCAGTCAATGGAGACCAGTAATGTGCTTTCTCACACACAGAGGACTGGACTGTGAAAATTACACATTTGTTTATGATGCACAAAAGCATAATGAAGATAAACTGTTTTGCCACATTTGCAAAAGTGTTGAGCTTACATCACTTTTTTTTCTTACAGGCAGTTGTAACTTGTGGGTTTGAAAGTGTCTCCATCTCAGCGAGAATGATTTCTAAAAAAAATGTTTACAAAGGAAAAGGTTGACTGTTTCCTCAGCTTTCCATCAGGGAGCTGCTCAGAAAACCCACTTTCTTCCACAAATTTCATCTGATTTATCAAGCGGAAAACATGTATGACAACAACAATGAATGTACATTCGGCCATGGATACCACATGACAATGTTGCTTCACATATAGATGTTTGCCCATGGTGGAGGTCCTTGTAAACTGGATTTATGATGACAACACTAACAACACATCTGCAAAAATGCCTCAGTACCAGTTATATCATCACATGCCACTTTGCTACTTCAGGATCATTTTGGTTTAACAAAACTTGTGTATTTGTTTTGTAGCTTTGGCCATCATTTATTTTGGATATGATGAAATTGTATTCAACAAAACCAAAAGTAAGCATATCTGTTACAACAGTAATAATCCCTAAGTATGTAAGTTGAACCAGCAAATTGGTCTGTGAACTGTGATGGATGTTTACCACTGTTTGACTTGTTTTTCAGGTTTCATCTACAGTATATCTTTATTTTCTTATGGGAGATATTGTTAAATGGATCTGCAGTAGAGCATATATAACTGTTGCCATTCATGTAAGCTTTTGCTGTATGAACAAACTGAATGGCTCTTCCCTCTCTGCTGTTTGTATCTCTGCCTTCTTCTCTTGTCTACATCAATGACAAGTGTTGTAATTATAGTCATGTTCCAACTCCATCTACAGTTTCACAGAGGAGCTCTGACAGCTGAGCAGAACTTTGACACTCCGTCGGCGCTAATGCTTTACAGCCTATCACTAAAAGGGACTCTGGGGCGAGGACAAAGCCGGCTGAGGGTGTGTAGTCAGGGTGTGTAGTTATTTGTGCAGAGAACGTACTTCAGAGGAGCATGTATTGTTTTGTTTTTTAGCATGTTACAGGCGCAATGGCAGTTGGAGGCTTTAGTGCCTTGCTCAAAGTGGATGCCTCCCATCATAGTGTTTTTTAACAATGTCACAAACCAGCTCAACGCATGTGACAAAGAAGGGAGACCAGACAGGTTAAAGTGCCAATTAATTGTTTATTGTTAAATAAACGAGATAACTATTTACAAAAGGATCATAACGTGTGGAATTAATGGTATCAGTAGTGTGTGTGGCGTGTGGGTGAGTGAAAGATGTGTGGATAAATGACGACTGCAACACCCAAACCAGGAGATATGGAGCCAAGGAGAAGGAGAAGGCAGAGACACAGCAATGAGACATGACTTGCATAAATAGTCTTGGTTGAGGCCTACCCAGGTGTCCACCAATTAGCTAACGAACCCTCCCAAACTGCCAGCTCTGTCAGGAAAGCCAGAGAACAGCAGGCAGAAAAGGGAGGGGTCGTAACAAACAACAACAGATTCATCAAAGATATAGCTCAACTGAGGAAGATGGTGTGATATGATTGCTATCATCCCAACTGCTAAACACTGGAGCTGTATGTGAGATCATTTTGTCTAATACTGTTTCCAAAGTCAATAATTAACTTCCCTTGTTGCATCAACATGGAAGAGAAGTCTTTTTAGTGATCAGACAAAAATAGAAATTTAGGGGTTTAGACTTGTGTTAGTTGGCCTAATCTTATTGTTTTCAGCTCTTAGTCTTTCCTGCTTCAGAAAGCAAGTAGAGCTCCAAGTTGCTCTACTTTTCAATAAAATGCAGTAATGTTTTTATCGCACTTCATTAGCCTGGTTTCGGACCTCTAAATCACCCTCCATATCTCTGATATGTTCAGCCAATCAAACAAGTCTGGTGGTGTTAGTTATTGACTGCTTGACAAACAATCAACAAATAAGAGCTTTCTAGGTGGGATTACAATTAGTTATTTTTCATATTTATCAAGCTACCTATGTCTGTTAAAAGTAGCGACAGATACAACACTTGCTACAGATTGGTTTGGGCAAAACAAAACAGTTCCCCTACAGAACATGACTACCAAAAGCACAACGTCTGGCTGATGTCACCGAGTACTGTCGATAGGAAAAACTACCAAAATCGGTGCTGCAGCTAATGGCCAGAGCTCCCAGTTAGCTAAAATGCCAGTTGTGGGGGCATGTTCTAAAGAGTGCCTTTGTGCCTCTTAACAGACACACAATGCAATTCAAATTTCTGTGCAACATGAGCAGGGCCCTTACGTGACAATAAGATGCATTTTCAACTCAGACATTGTGAAGAAACCATTTAAATTCAAAGTCTGTACTGTCACATACCTCTTTTTCCGTCGGTCGCTTCACCGAACTCTGGCCATTAGCTGCAGCAACTCCAGTTTGCTAGCACTGTTTTTTGGTCGTTTTTTTTTTCTTCCTATCAACAGTACTCGGTGACATCTAGCGATCAAGATTCAGGTAAAAATCGTCCGGATTTCTCCTTTAAGTGAGATGAGATGGCAATTTAATCTGATTATCACATTAAAACTTCTGACAAAAAACATGGAGAAACTGATCCATCTTGTTTGTATTATTTAACAGACTTTTATACAAGTGAAGAAACATCCAGTATAATTATGCCATTACCAATGAAAACAATATTTATTTCCTTGAGACTGAAATCAGTCTGAAGTTGAATCTGAATTATTCCATTACTAAGTTATTTTCATGATGATGAATCTTCTGCCTCTAACCAAACTGTGGCATCACCTCATCCCTGCATTCACCATCTTTCTGTATTCATTTTAAATTGCAATAGTACAATATCCACTCTCACAGGTAGTAAACCTTGGCTTTAAGGGCGGCCTCAGACTGAGGCTCCAGCTCCAGTATGTTTTCATATCTTATTCTCAGGAGCAGGCTTGGCCACAGCCACAAATTAAATAACCTATGAAGCACACTTTACTTAAGACACACACACACACACACACACACACACACACACACACACACACACACACACACACACACACACACACACACACACACACACACACACACACACACACACACATTAAAATGTGTACTCTGAAGTCATGATGTTAGTCATCAGTTTCAGTACTCAAAAACATGTTTTTTCAAAGACACATCTACACAGACAAAAATGACACACAAACAAACACATTGCAAATACAATTTCATTGTTGGACAAGGGAAACAGTTTTGGATGTTCTTGACTCTGCTCAGGGGAGATTACGTCATGATGCTGAAACAGTGCCCAGCAGCTCATTCACTTAACTAAATAAACATCCACAAAACACACACATGCACACACACACACACACACACACACACACACACACACTCACACACACACACACACAAACACACAAACACACAAACACGCACACACAGATAAGCAACCATCACCATTAGTCATTTATGGTCTAAGCTATTTTAACCGACAGAACAGCAAACAGCACACTGCAGGGAAGGCGCCTATCGTGCCATCTGCTGAAGCTTCAAAGATGCCATAAAACATCTCAAACTAACATTAAGGTGAAAACCTTCTTGGTTCCCTTTCACACAAACACACACACACACACACACACACACACACACAAAAACTGCCTTTCCAGTTTCTTCTTCATTTCAGATGGAACACATTTGACCTTTGAGCCACCTTCAGCTCTGCCACAGTTCAATGCAGCATGATAATGACAAGATGTCCTTTACTTTTGTGAAACACACACACACACACACACACACACACACACACACACACACACACACACACACACACACACACACACACACACACACACACACACACACACACACACACACACACACACACACTTAGTTACCTCCAGTATGCACATACTGTATACTTACACAAGGATATATATACACACACACACATATATTAAGCTAAGGGAGACAATTACAATACACATACCTTTAAATTCAAGATGTTTTGTAGATTATAATGAAACCCCAATTGCTAGTGAACCCAGATCACCACACACACTTACATGCATGTACACAAGTACACACTCACATGGTTTAGTTCTTCTAATATCTTGTTCATTTGATGGCATATATGGTCTCTTTTCCTGGCAGGGGAGGGTACAAGGAAACATAAAAAAAGAAGAAAAAGAAAGAAATGGGCTGTGTGGCGATGCTCAGCAGGAGAAGGGAAACAATGAGAATTGACAGAGATGATGCTGACAACTTCCCTGTTACAGTAATCATACAGTTCAGTTTCCTCATATCTGCTGATCAGGGAATAGAGCCAAGCCTGATTTCAATATTTGTAGTTTTCATTCTAGATGTGTAAACTCTAAAATGCTAAAACAGTTGAAATGTGCATAAATCTCTTCTTCCCTCCCAATCAGATTTAATGGATTTAATCAAGGGTTATACTGTAAGTGCTACCTGCTGTATTGGGACCCTCGATCAAATCCATATTTTACAACCATTGGGTAGGATTTCGTGTTACATTGAAAAGCTTTCAAAAAAATATTATTCATACTAAACAGCCAAAATATTTAATTGCATTACTTTTCATTGGTCCAGCTCTGACAAAGGTACCTTTGAAGTTAAGCTGACATTTGAATTTTCCTCACTTTATGTTTTATGATATTGCATCTCTTGTGGCATCACCTCATCCCTGCATTTCTCAAAAGTGATTTTTTTTTACATATTTTTGAAAACAATGGCTAGCTGCCTCCTCTCACCTCTGCACTAAGACATATCCAGTCTCTTCACTGAGGGCTCAGAGAAGAAACTGACATCAACCCTCCATCAAAGTAAAGTACTGGTAAGACAGCCAACACGCCTCCAAAGAAATTTAAACTTGTTGTAGCATGAAAAGCACAGCTGTTACTAATATGATAATGATTTTTCTGTTTTATTTATGTGTCCCAGTAAGCCGTGACAGTGTGACAGAGCCAGCATGAACAAAAGCAGGTGTCTGAAACAAGCAGCTAAATGGTACTCAGCTGCTTGTTTAGTTTTTTTCTTTACACTTTTTTTTCTTTACACTTTTTCCTACTGTACCATGTCAAAATGTCTATGTGAAAGTGAAAAAGATCTTTTACTGAAGAAACACAACATTTCTGGGATTAGTAACTGTATACAGAATTTAAAACTATAATTCTTTACACTACTTGGTACTGAAAGAAGTAATCACATTCACATTACTTTACAACAACAAATTATGCAGTAATATTTTACTGCCCAATGCTATTTAACAACAAAAACAAGGAAAAATAGGTCAACAATAATATTATGGCTGCTTTAGACTACATTGCATCCCTGACTACTCCACTTGCCTCCAGACGTGTATAGTCCAGGTGCCAGAAAGTAAAAATCCTGCCATGTTTTTGGATCTGCCTCTACATCTAGAACAGGTGTTTTCACTTACGAGCTCATCTACCTGGTAGAGGAGCTGGTTTAGTGATGGTTGGGACAGCTGCTGGACAGGATTTCTACTTTCTGGCACCTGGACTATACACCTCTGCTTGCCTCCCTTCCTCGTGTCTTAGTCCATCCCACCGAGGAAGCACAGGAGAGACACAAGGAAATCATGGAAGGAGAGAAGCAACGAGCAAATTGGTTTTTAGAGGGAATGAGACGTCCTCTGAAGCGTCACATGAATTTGTCTGCTGTATGGGTGGAGTTAGCAACAGCTTTCAGCTGCACGGCTTCAGGAAGGCTGCTCTCGTGTATCCTCGGCTATAGCTCCTCGATGATCCCTCCACGATGCTCGCTCCTCAGCCCTCGGGGTAGAAATGAGGGCTTTGAGACGGCCTTCACGGGAGGAGGGACAGAACAAGCTGAGGAGCTAGGAGCGAGTAGCTATGAAGTAAGGGACATATGATGCAGCTCATGTATATTCACATTTGGCTCAGTTGCTCTGCAGACTAACTCAGGTCTTTGTTGTTGAAATAAAAATCTTCATATTACACCATCTCTGCCTCTACTCTGGTAGACAGTAAGTTCTATCCTATTCTACTGTATAGCAAATTCTCAACATCCTCCCCGAACTTTTTGGGGGGAAGATGGAGTAATAAGTTCATGCTCAGTGAGTCATACAGTAATATTATCATAGTTAACCGGTAGTTAAAGAAATGCCAACAGTACAAATTACTAGATTGTTACCACTTTACATGTTGTTCCCTGTACCGTACTGGTACACTGTTAGCACAAAAAACACACACAAAGAATAACGCTTTAGGTTGCGGGCTGTAATTAAAGCATTGCAAAATGATCTTATTTGAAAGCAAACAAAATAATAAAAGTAACTAGTTTTGCAAAGGTTAAAGCTCTTTAGGTTAAGAAAAAGTCCATCTACAATGGTGCTAGTCATTACCCATGAATCATTGCCTTTTGTTGGATGGATTATCCCATCATGTTTGAGAAGGAGGAGGGCAGGAGTTATAGTAAGAGAGAAATACATTTTAAGTCCTGAGTGTGTGGGAGCCATTAGCCGTAGAGCCATGTTATTATGTGCCTGTCACCTCAATGATAAGTGGCGCTATTGTGGGCAGCACTGCACTGTATATGAGAAATTCATATAGAACTATTATAGGAGAGGCAGAACATCAGGTTTTTAGAGCATTGTATTATTAATGTCTGATCTTTTTATGTCTAATCTATTCACATTGTATATCAAACCAGTTACGTGTCTACGGTGCGTGCGTGCGTGCGTGCGTGTGTGCGTGCGTGTGATGTATCCAAGCCAGTAAGACCTTTTTGACATGACCATTAATATCTTTCACTTATTATGAAATTGTCTGCATTAAAGGAACTTGAAAACTTCAAGAAAAGACAAATTCACAGAAATTTCAATTTGTTCTACTTTCAATATATCCTAATTTGCATAAAAACATGCTTTCCACTAGCCAAGACTGTGTCAACTTTTAAACATTTATTCTACTTTTTGATTAAACGATTTTGCCTCTAAACGGTGGCAAAACAGAAAAAAATGTCTGTCAAAATCTGTACTCAGTATAGCTAATGTACAATATGAATATCTTTTTCACCCTTTCAATGTGGTCATTTCATTCGGTACGACCAGGGCATTTTGAGTGGTTATTAAGCATGACAGCTCAAAAAAGTGCTGTAATTCTGTGGGATGAAGCTGTGTGCAAGTGTTTTTTTGTCTACATAAATCAACTTGTGTAAGTTCATGTGTGAGCTCGCTGTTGTTAATGAGTGTATTCTGGTCAGACCAGGGGAAAGATGTTCAGTATAATTAAACGTGAAATTCACCGTCACGCTTCACTGATGGTCGGCGAGGATGATGACAGATGATAATCAAATAAGCAGTGCAGGAAAAAAAGACTTGATAGGTATTTAAAATGGCAGGGCACGCAATGTTAGGCTATAGATGGAGGGGTAGGGACAGTGAAAACAAAGAGATTAAAGAAAATGACTTGTTTTTAGCCATGCTATCGGCGTGGCTCTTAAATGCCAACTGTGGATTTTCATGGACTCATGGATGTCAGAGGATGAATCCAACAGACACTGGTGATCCCCTTAACAGGTTGACATTTTGGGCTTTTAGTGAAGTGTCTTGACAACTATGAGATTGATTGCCATGGAATTTGGGATAGATATCCATGATGCCCAGAGGATGATCCTTCATGACTTTGGTGATCCCCTGACTTCTCCTCTATCCTACATTAAATTTGACATGCACATTCATGTTGGTCTCAGGATGAATTGCAATAACTTTGCTGACCTCTTCACTTTTCATCTAGTCCCATCATCAGGTACAAAAGTACAACCTTGTCTTTCGTTTATGATTAAATACCTGCAAAACTGATGACATACTTGTCAGCCTCAGCTGTACTTTGTTTTAGTGTCAATTAGCAAATGTTAACACGTTAAACTAAGATGGAGAACATGGTAAACATTATACCTGCTAATTATCAGCATGTTAGCATTGTCATTGTGAGCATGTTAGCATGCTCAGGTTAGCATTTAGCTAAAAGCACTACTGTGCCCATAAGTACAGCAACACAGAGCTGCTAGTATGGCTGTAGACTCTTAATCCTAAGTATGTCTATATTATCTGGATAATGCATCAACAAGGTGATGAAGCACAACATGAGTAACAATAGAAGTACACACACATACTATATATGTGGGCAGTGGTGGCCTAGAGGTTAGAGAAGCGAGCAAACTGGCAGGATAAAATCTTTTCATTGGTCCAGCTTGTCCCTCCCGCATCCCCCATTACCTCTCTCACCACTGAGGTGCCGTTGAGCAAGGCCCTAAACGGTTTAGAAAAGTTGCACTAACTGTTCGTTACAAGCAGCATTTGCCGTTGTAACAGCCTGGAAATGCGAGATAGAAATGATCACTCAGACAATGATGTTTTCTCTCCGGTAGCCCCACCGAGAATTGTTGTATTTCAAATAAATGCAAAAAGATATTTGAATGCACAATTGCAACAATTACTCGCTTTCAGGTGAACATTAACAAAAATAGTAAAAATAGTAATTTAACAAAAGCTTACATATACACTGTTAAATATACTTTAGATAACCAAAACATTATTTAAACATATCAATTTCTCTGTACAGCCTTTCTCCAAAAATAGCAACACAATACACAGTCATTTTTACTACACACATCCATTTAACCTTTCAGGCTCTGTGCGCCAGTAGTTTAGTCTGCATACATACACAACGTGTACCTTTCATGTCCCACCTGTACCAATCTGTAATGGCTGCTAGGAGTCACTTTAAACTGGTAATATTTCACTAAACACTTAACATGAATATACAGCTTCTAACACATCTAAAACAAAACCAAAATGCACAAAGAATTTCGCTAACATATTTCTTACAGTTTAAGCACATAAGCATTAATTTTCATACCTGGAAATGCGAGATAGAAATGATCACTCAGACAACGATGTTTTCTCTCCGGTAGCCCCACCGAGAATGAGGCATCGCGCTGAGAGCTCCCGCTTCCGACCTTGCAGCCATAACTAATCAATCACGGATCAGTTTTCTCAAAAAGGTTAAACTAACAGATCACAGATCCGAAATCTTTAACAGGTAGCTACAGCCTACAATAACAAATGTTCTCAAACAGTATTTACTATGTTATACATTTTATAAAAGTTTTTACCTTTGACTCAACAATTTCAAAATTGTGTATCAAGTCTAAACTAACAGATCACACTATTACACCGTCAGGCAGGTTACAGGTAACGTTAGCTAACTAGCCTACCTGCTGCAAAATTACATCAAGGCAAGTAGAGCTATTTTATCCAGTGTAATTTATCACTTACCACTATCTTGTTTTTTTCTTATCCTCCTCTTCCTTTCTCTTCTTCCTTTTCTGGCTTCCTGAAGCATAATTCCGCTTCATGATGACTGCCGACCGAAGAGGTTCGGTATTTTGCTGGCAGCAGAGATCACGAGAGGGGCCCCTTGAGGGGGATCCCAATAACAGTGTCATTGCACTTTACTGCATTGCCTATCAAAGGGGCGCTCACAGTTTGTCGTTGCATTTTATTCTTAAACAGTCGTTGTCTTTTGCTTGCTTGGTTTGCTTGCCTTGTCGCGACAGCCCTGCCTAAACCTCAACTGCTCCAGTGGTTAACTGTGGTTGTACTGGGCAGCTTCCAGGTATGAATGTGTAACTGTGTGAATGTGACAGGTCATCGTTGCAAATGAGAAATTGTTCTCAATCGACTTACCTGGATAAATACAGGTTAAAAAAAATAAAAAATGTAAGCCAATATAACGTATCAATCGATTATCAATCGAATAGAATAGAATGTATCAGTCGATTTTACATTTGTAATTTCTGAGTATTTTCCAGCAATCATGCCTGTAGGGGCACAGAGAGCACAATGTAATCTTAACATATTGCAGATAGGTGAGCTGTGAAATACAAATTTTCCCCTCATCATGGTTTTGATGGATAGAAAAAAAAAACGCTGTTAGAGAGAGCTGAGGACTGAACTCTGTATGTCAAATTTTCCACAGACTATTCCAGGGTTTTATAGCATTTCCTCTTCACATAATAATACACAAGACTGCATTTCTGCTTTACTGGCCTTATGTCTGCTCGTTAAAGCTTTAAATTAAATGGACACCACGTTGCATTTTATGAGAAACCATTGCTTTAATTAATCAAAACAACCATAAATATAAACCATATATAAAAAAGATCACTGAATCAGCAATTGAAGGGTGTTACATGCATATTGTGTGTGTGTGTGTGTGTGTGTGTGTGTGTGTTTGTGTGTCTGTTGTTGACTGCATGAACAAATTAGTAAAAACCAGGTAACTGCTTCTAGATTTAGGCATGATGCAACAACAGAAACCCTTAATCAGATGAATATAAAGTAGGCTAGTCTCGCATTGCCAGACCTTCCTCCACAGCGCTACGGAAGAGGGTCTGGCTAGTCCACACAGCATTCTGGGAGAAAAACATACTCTGGTTTATTGGCATTTCTTTAAACCAATCACAATTATCTTGGGAGGTGCTAATGCAGATGGAGCAACGGTGCCCCTGCAAAATAGCCTCGGGAAGGAACCTGTTTGGTGGAACATGTGTACGTTCAAATGTTGTTTTAGTAGAGCAACAGAAAACCCACCAGAGTTTAAAATGCCAACACAAAGAAACCAGAAGGTGACGGACATCTGGCCGAAATGAGGGACATCCGGCAGAATTTCCAGTGACACTTAAAAAATCCCGAAATGAAACGTCATCGATATAGACTAAAAGTAGGCTAACTACATAACCTGTATGTATCAAAGATGTTACCTTACAGTCGTTCTACTGAACAGGAATAAGATCAAAGTTAAAGGGTAACTACCGTTTCTTTCAACCTGGACCCAATATGGGAACAACAATCTTTGACATTGGCGCAGAATTAAGCAAGATCACTGCAGTCGGCATCGGCAAAACAAGCTACAATGTAAGTTAATAGGGCAATTGTCCAACTTGTATTTACCTTTACAAAAGTGCTCGTTTTGGCACTGACAGGCTCAGATTTATATTCTAAGTGTCTGACAAGATTATGGAAAGGGTCCCTCCAGAGCTAGACCTTTAAAAATAGGGTCCAGGTTGAAAAAAACAGTAGTTGCCCTTTAAGTGATGAACTCTCTGATGAGAAAGATGAATGTTGTTCTTCTAATATTGCGAGATCAGTGCATAACGAAAACTGTGCACGAGTGTCTCTTAGAGAGAAAATAGGTGTCCAGTTAAAGGAAAATGAAATGCAGTGAATCTAGGCTAGACTTTAGACTTTAGAGATTCGCCCTACATCCTTGTCCTTGCTGCCAACATCATAATAACTATTTTTGCAACACTAAAGCTCCATCCCCTTACATCATACATCCTACTGTACCAATGCAACCCTTTCCCACTTCAACACTGTCAACCTATTGTTACTCAAAACGCATTGCCCACTGTCTGTCCTATTGTTTGTGTTAGGAGAATAAGCTTTCAGTGAGACAGAATCGTAGGCTACTGTTGGTGTTGATTTAGTAGTCATCCTTGTGAGGACTTTGTGTTCATGTGCTGTCTGATTCACACAAGAAGCAAAACAAATCTAGCAGTCTATGATTAGACCATGACGCTTTATACCCATAGGGCTCAATATCCTGGCACAGCGAGATTCATTCACTGGAGAGGCTGCACTGTTTGTATGTGTGTGTGTGTGTGTGTGTGTGTGTGTTGTTGTTGTACTTTTATTCTGGTGGTAACAACATTGGTTATTTATGTATTTTTTCTTTGACCTTACCAAGAGAAATGCAAAGGCCATTTTAGAAAAATAAGGCCATTTTTGACAATCCTTGCTTCATTTATGGTAGCTAAGGGTAGGATTAAGTTTGATCATATACCATTGCTTTAAAGAAATGAATGCAAACTGCCGACCAACCAAACACCAACTTTGGAGTCGTTTAGGTGCTGGAGTAAATTTATACGGGCAACAGGATAGACCCTTGGCAGAGAACATGTTCAAAACTTGCCACCAAGACACACACAAGAAGATGTGAAATTTGCTACTGAGACCCTAAATTTGCTTAGGGACAGTCGTTTTAAGAGGGGAAGTATTTCAAGAGAGTGATGTTAGTATATGCCATTACACCTCAAAGCTGCACTAATCACTATTTTTATGCTAAAAATGTATCAAATTACTTGAGCAATGTGAAATGAGAAAGATTGTAGTAATAAACTCATTTTTCAACTTTACACTCCCTCTCCTAACAGAGAGTGCATATTGGAGTTACATTCACCAGGTGGCCAGATATACGACTCAAAAAGAATGCTAGTGTTGCTAACAAATTCAGCACAACAACATTATAAGGTATGTCAGCATTATTAATGCAGCTTTAAAATACAGTTTACCTAAAATTTTAGCTGTGATGGTCGAAGTTTAGTTTAGAGTAACAGATTGTCGACACAGTGTGCTTTTAAATTGCATTTTTCAGACATCCACCTCATGCTCATCAAATGAGATACACTTCTAATGTAATCATTTGTCTACACAGATTGCATAATGCCGTGCATTTCACCTGCGCTCTATGCACAACCGTGACCCACTGCGTATTTCTAGGTTGGAAGTCAATTAACCTGCAGTTACAAATATTGTGTATTGGTCTGTGATTGCAGCCAAAACTCAGGACTGAAGCTGTTGCTGCGCTGCTGACATGCTCTACTAATATGTAGCTTGTGTGGACAATTTTGAATGGCAGCAGGCACTTTGCAATGACCATATATATATATATATATATATATATATATATATATATATATATATACACACACACACACACTCACACACACACACACACACACACACACACACACACACACACACACACACACACACACACACACACACACACACACACACACACAGCAGGTCAATTGCAAAGGTGCCCACAGCTGTCTTTGAAAATCACTTATTTAAGTTTCCCTTGAAATCAAATTGAAGCATCAGTCACCATGAGCTCATCCTTCTTTGTCTAGCTCCCTTTCTTTCTCTCTCTCTCTCTCTTTCTGTCCATCACGTCCTTCTCACCTGATTTCACCTTCCTTCTTCTCTTCCTTTATCTCAATCTTACTTGTTTTACTTAGTGGCTTCCTTCCTCCCTCCTTCCTTTCTGTTTTTACTCCTTTATTATGTTCCATCGCCTCTTCACTCACTCAAATTCCCTTCCTTCATTGACTTCCTTCCCTTTTTCCATCTCACTGTCAAAATCTTCCTCCATCCCTTTCTACGTCTTCTTTTTTTTGCATCTTTTTCTTTTTCTATCCCTGCTCCTTCTCCTCTATCCCTCCGCCCTTATTGAATCCTTCTCAAAGGAAGTAAACCGGCCCATCTATCACCTACCTGGTTGCCTATGGATGCCTGGATCTGGAATTCAACTTTTTATTATATTTTTCTCTTAGCATTTTTATAGTCATTTGTCTAAAATCTTGACAGCTCAGCCACAATGCTTTGAAAGAGAACTGGAGAAACACACCTGCTGTGTGCCTAATGACATCACGTCAAATGTGTCTAATCTACAAGGCTGAAGATGATGGCTTCAAGTGCCTGCTTGTTCAAGTTGTTCAGGACTGACAGTTTGGACACCAACGTTAAAGCTATAAAACAAAATAGAATAATGCATGAGGCAGAACTGAGATATGCTAGAAATAATGGCAGTGCAAATTAGTGACTGAATACATGTTAAATGTTTTTTATGTTGTCATCTACGGACAACCAACAGGTAGTTATTTAAGTAAAGGCTGCCAATCTTTCCACACAATCATGCCGTGAATATTTTTTTTATTTTTAAATTGACAAAAACAACCTGAAATCAACAGATATTGTAGGGAACAGGAATAAAAAAAAAATGTGTCATTGAGTGTAATCCAGGGTTATACAGAATCTTCCAAATCAACGTTCTTCTCTGTGGAATGAGGTTCCAGGACAAGCCAGTCTCACGGCAGTTCGTGAAATGGTCACGTTATTTAATCTATGGATTTGTGTACACAAAGGACACGTTTTTCTCTTTTTTTTCGTGTTGGTGAGGACGATTTTTAAACTAATGTATTTAAATGGAAAGCATGTTTCATGATCACAGCGCGACTATGGTAGCGAGTAGTATGAAATGTCGAAAATCTGCGTAGATTGCGTTGGTTGGGGTGGTGGATGGGTCAAACAACGCAGGACTTTCACCCCGGAGACCGAGGATTGTGTCCCTGCGTGTGGCGTGGCGTTTCCCCGTTCTTCTTTTCCTAAACCCAACCGCCCTGTTGTTGTGGCGCGTCCCCCAGAGACCGCGGCTCGTGACCCAGTGTGTAGTCTCGTAAACCCCTTTGCTGTGTCCTCAGAAGCTGCAGTTTAAACTGCATCTGTGATTTGGTCGAAACTCAGTTTCCAGACCTCACCATATGTTAGGTTTAACTTAAAGGAACACGGCGACTTATTGGGACATTAGCTTATTCACCGTAACCCCGACAGTTAGACAAGTCGATACATACCCTTCTCATCTCCGTGCGCCTTGTAACTCAGTCTGACGGCTCCACCGTTAGCTTAGCCTAGCACAGATCCTGGAGGTAACCGGCTCCAACTAGCCTACTGCTCTGAGTAAGTGACAAAATAACGGCAACATGTTCCTATTTACATGTTGTGATTTGTATAGTCACAGCGTGTACAAATAACAACGTCACTTGAGACACAGCCATCTTCTAACTGTATACAAACTGGGAACTATATTCTCAGAAAGGGAAGCAGTGCTACTTGGGCAGAGTGATACACTGCAGCTCTGCTGAGCGCTACTTTGGCGGAATGATATGCTTGCAGCTCTTCTCATGTCCCAATAAGTCGGCGTGTTCCTTTAAACGTGTTGAACAACTTGTGTAAATGAGGTTTAGGGTCATAGATTTCGTTATATCGCAAACTCAAAATGTGAGTTTTTCCCAAAACAACTGTATAAGGGCAGCGATAAATATTGTAGCTTGTGCAGGTTTAACTGTCACAGCTGTGGCTGGAGGCACACCTGAAGCTTGTCGACATTGTTAGATAAACACGTCTCTCTCTCTCTCTGCCACTAAACGGTTAACAGAGTGAAATACAGACCTTGTTTTGCCATTCCAGTGGTTGTTGAATCAATTTGGTGTGGCTCGGTGAAGGTCCTCTGTAGTACCTTCAATTGTGGTTTTTGGGGGCTCATCTGCCTCAAACATACAGTGTGGGATGTCGTAACCCCGACAGTTAGACAAGTCGATACATACCTTTCTCATCTCTCTCATCTCATCTCATCTCTGTTGCCTTGTGTGTGTGTGTGTGTGTGTGTGTGTGTGTGTTCTCCATGTTTGTTTAGTGACATAGAAATCCAAGCCACATGGATTCACTGTCTTGATTTTACGTTTAGACTATCCCAGCGTCTTGACTTTTCAGAGAGTCAGAACTAGCTAAGGATTTTTAGCTGCTATTTGATGTTTTTTGTGACTTCAAATGCATTTCTGCAACTTTCTTCTTTTATTAGATAGTGAGAGAGACAGACAGGAAAAGCAGGGGGCAAAAGAGGGGATGGCATGCAACAAAGGGCCCTACCCGGTGAACTACCAGAATGCCCCATCAAATACTTATATATACTTATACTTATATACTAAGTTTTCTGTACTTTAAAAAAAAAAAAGTATTCTCAAGGCATGATGGGAAGCCAGATGCATGGCTGAAAAATCTCTTTTTAAGGGGGAAGTTGGAGGACTAAGCAATAAATTGATAAAGCTTAGAATTGTGACACCACTACAATTAACACAAACATGCTACAAGAAGGGGAGGCTCAAAAGTGAAGATAAGAAACTGTGTGCAGCTGAAAATAATTACGAACCCCAAAAACAGTTGAATTTTTCTTGTGGCATTCTATTCGGTTGTTGATGATTGTCCGCTCCTCAGCCTCACTGTCTTTTTTGCTTAACATCAAAGGGACTACAGTGACTTTCACAATGTGCTAGTTACTGTGTAAATGGATAGGAAACCCCACGCCAAAGTGTTGAATTGTAGTTCTAGGATTCATCTGTTCAAAGTCCTGTTTTCAGGTTTTCTTTTACTGCTGCTGCTTCTGTACAGCCCTGACTCTGTCTGACAGGACTGGAGATGTATGCTGCAATCAGTAGAGGGCAGAAGACACACACAAGCACACGCACACACACACACACACACACACACACACACGTGTGTGTGTGTGTGTGTGTGTGTGTGTGTGTGTGTGTGTGTGTGTGTGTGTGTGTGTGAATGAAAAGGAGAATCAGTGCTCCGAGGCTGGCAGCTCTCTGCTGCTTGCTTCAGTCACACTGAGATCATCTCATTTCACAGATAAGTGCTCTGATTGACTCTGTGTGTGTTTGTGTGATCAGTGTGCAGGATCACCTCCTCTCTGCAGACATAATGTTGTTGATATGATGTTCTGTGACCTTTTAAAAAGCTCACTGCTAGTGTTATCTGATTAGTATTTGTTGTTATTTGAGGCTCAAAGCTAATACTTTCATATGAACACAATATCTGTTTATCTGTGTTTACCCAAGTGACTCTACTGAATTGGCAAAGAAACTTTAGATGGATATTATTACATTAATTTAATAAATAAAAGTAATTTACTACGAGTGAAAAAAGCATAAAAGCATGTTCAGTGGTACAGTGCAACTGCCTAGGTACTCTTTGTCCCTTTAGAAATGATGCAGAAAGGTAGTGTGCACATCCTGTCCTATTTAGGTAAAGTGCAGAATAACAGGTGTGATAAAGGAGAGAATGTGTTTTTAGTTTTTTTAAAGATTTTTAGGCCTTAATTTGGCAGGACAGCTTAGACATGAAAGGGGAGAGAGAGGGAGAATGACATGCAGCAAAGGGTCGCAGGTCAGAATTGAACCCGCGACCGCTGCAGCGAGGACCGAGCATCTGCACATGGGGCGCACGCTCTACCAGGTGCCCCAGGGTATCTGCTTTACGTAATGCCTTGACATCCACTCCAGTGACAGTATGTATATTACTTTATTTCATTTTCAACTGTTTGTCTCTCTGTATTTGCGCATGTAACTTTGTTTAGTTAGCACATTCATGCATATTGAATTGTTGGGTTAAAATATGTAAAGCTTATATGAATTTCAAAGTGTGTCACCCTGACCTGGTGACATTTTCCTCTTTGGTTCTACAGAGGCCACTGGGGGCAGAATCTGTGACCTTAGATATAGCCAACACTGATTAATATTTGACTCAGTTGAGATGACTGACCTCATTGTTATTTTACTCTCTTTTAGCCTTTGGCTTGAAAGTTTCCAGAGAGAAAAGATTTACATTTGCATTTTAACATTTCAGGTATACGGCAGACACACTATTCAACTGGGATTTAAGAGGCAGCAGCAGAATGAACTTTACTCCCATAACTTAACTTTTAAAAATGGTTTTATAAAGTACCATACAACGATTCTTTACAACAGGACCCTTTAATCCATCGTTCCATTGATTCACCAATGTTATCCTGCTATTATTCTATCTAGGTTTGGTTGATGTGACAAAACATGGAGACCATGAAATTAAAATTTGTCAAGCATTGCTATCCCACATATCTTTTGGAAGTCATCATGGGACATGTTGATTATTGATCACCAGGCTTTATGGCAATTGGGTTTACATGATTTGTTTTGCATTTATGTAATGAAACATCTTGATTTTTCATTTACTGTATTTCACTGGATTATCATTTCGCATTCCCAAAAGGTTTCTAATTTATAATTTCTAAAACTATATTACATGGTGATAAATACTGACATACAATGACATCATTGAAGATGTAATCACAATTACTTACTTCCATCCATCCAGTGAAACCAAATCCATGACCTGTTTATATCTTTGCTCACAAAACTAGAGTCAATATGTTGTCAGTGAATACAGACTGGTAATGGAACAATGATTAGTTTCATAATTTGTCAGGGGGGTTTCTGATTGCCATTTATCATTAACAGATTTTAATCAACTAACAGCAGAGGCCACAGCAGAACACTCAGAGAGGCATCAAGGTAAGTAAAAAGTAATCCTGTATACATTTTTCATGGAGATTAGAAAGCACAGGGCAAAAATAATCACGTTTTCACCTGAATGCACGGCAAAGCAGCTGAAGGAATCACCTTTCGAGGCTATTTGTGAGGATGTTTGCCTGCAAAATTAGATATTGATTTTCTTCTCTTTCTTGCTCTCTTGACCTATATTGTTGGCTCTCTTTCATTCATTTGCTTTCCTGCACCAGCCTCTCATTCCCTCTTCCTCACTCTCTTCTCACCTGCTTTCACCACACAACTTCTTTCACATCAACTCATCAACATAACTTACATTGTCTAATTACTGAGCATGCTAAACCTGTAAACAAGCTCCATCCACCTCTGAACAACTCATACTTTAAGTTGCTTGCTTCACAAGACAGCCATATTTGAATTATACCACATTCCAGGTGGGTTGCCCTATTTTGGAGAAACTAATATAAACAGAGGCAAATTCAACTGGTCTTTTTCATATCCCTGGAGGGCTGATGATGTGCAGAGTTTCTTTGAAATAGCTGCTTTTAGTGAGTAGTTTCTCCTCTGTGGTTGCAAATCAGCAACATGTGTGGTGTATTTTCTGCTTGGTTTAACCTGTAGCCCTCAGCCCAATCTGATTTTTAGCACTATAATTTATCAGTAGGGCTGTCTAAAAATCAACAAATCAACCAAAAAGGAGGAAGTAGTCAGTGAAATCAGCTGGTCTTTGGAAAGAAAAAAGAAATGCAGACTTCTAGTCCTATATGGACATAAACAGTGAGAGACCTTTTGATTTATTCTCTTTCCAGTGTGCATGGTGTTACAGATGCAGATGGCCTCATCACAATCTCTCTCCATCTGTTTTTCATCCTATATATCTTTCTTCTTTTCACCCCTGTCTCCATTTCACATACTCCACTAGTGTTTTCCTCCTTTTGAATCACTGAATCTTTAAATGCATAAGCAGCCTGGCAGGTGTGTGTGTGTGAGAGTGTGTGTGTGTGTGAGAGAGAGAGAGAGAGAGAGAAAGAGAGAGAGATCAGTAAATCAAAGTGCTGTGTGTTAAGCTCCTGCCTGTCAAGCATGCTTCCTCCAGGCACGCACGCACGCCCGCGCACACACACACACACACACACACACACACACACACACACACACACACACATATACACACACACACACACACACACACACACACATATACACACACACACACACACACACACACACGCACACGCACACGCACACGCACACACACACACACATACACACACACACACACACACACACACACACTGCTGGCTGAAGTATATCTCAGTAAATACATATATGTATACTGTATATAGACCATTTTAATCCATCAGGCAAGTGTGACAGGCCTATTTCCTCGAGTCAGAGATGCTAATGGTTTTGGGGAATTCAAAGCAGGCTCAATTTGTCACGTCCACATTGGTCCAGCCTGCATTACAAACCACTTCACTATAGCAAAGCCAAGCTGGGCATCACGCATCAGAACATTACACCAAATACACCAAATGAGAATTAAGAAGCATCACAGTATGACAATTGCTTTGATTGAAAGCTGCACTGAAAAGTGTAACTGTTGAAGCACCAGTATGCAACATTTTGTAGATGAGAAGTGTATTGGTAGGCTGTCCTCATCTCCAGTATTTGGTCACACCCCTACACTTGTCACAATCCCCTCTCATATTCTTAACTACTGTGCAGTTTTTAGCTAATAGCTTTCAAATTCTATGTATTACTCAAATCGTTCTTACCCACAAAAGGATAGCATGGGTCGATTATGCTAGCAGCTCATAACTGCCGACCATTTCGTTTCTTGTTAGGCAGCGACCTCTAGTTGCTGAAGTAGTTATCACGAGAGCAAATGAGGAAGCGAGGTGACAAAGTAAAGAGCGCCAAATTCCACATGAATAGACAGGTTGGGGTGGTGGATAGGTCAAACTTACATAGGACTTTCACTCAGGAGACTGGGGTATGATGTTTTACTAACCCCAAATATTGTTGTTGCCTAAATTTAACTAGCTCCGTTTTACAACGTTTTACTACTGCGCCCGTTACGTTAAACACAGTGGTCACATGGTCACAGTCACATGATTAAACCGCCTTTCAATCTCCACTTTATAATGCAGCTTTCTGTTATAATTTAGCTGACGCCACTCAAATTGTGCTCCTCCAGAGCCACAGAAGACATTATGCAACTGTTTTCACACACTAGTAACCTGTGCGAATCAATGGAGAAAGAATGTAGATATTTATTTCTTGAGAACACAAAGTACAGAACCGAACATGCAGATTTTAGAACCCATTTTACATTTTTTTTTTAATAAACTGGTTCCCCTATGTATGTCTTGTAAAGCCTCTGAATTTAATTTCTTAATTTGGCTGAGCATCATCGCCTTAATGAGCCTTCACCATCTGCTATAGTTTCTGTTCACCTATTTGTACTCAGTTTGATACTGTGCTTGTGAACCACTGAATTGTTTTGAATTTCTAGCCTTTTTAAATGTATCTTTGTATTAATATAACATTACAACCATTACATAAGCTTGCAATGTCCTAATGAAGCCATCAGTGCAAACCAACACATAATTATAGCCAATGGCTTCTTAATGAAGTTGTTTTTTGGCCATTTACTTTGCAACGTTGCTTGGTAAAGTTACATTCAAATACAGTTTCTGCCTCGGCCCCTAGCCTTAAATCAAATCAGTCCATCAAAATAGAGCTGTGAGATAAATAGACAGGACGACTTCACTGCCTGCTATTCCACTCCTCCACAAACAGTCAGAACCTCCGGTCACATCCCGCTGCACAACATCTCTTTGTCTTATTACTCACTTTTACGACTGGTTTCCTCTCTCCATCATTATGAAGTTGAAATAAAAGCTCCAATGGAGCCGCCACAGAGCACGCCCTTTCCAACTGCTGCTGTCTCCGAGGCCAAATATATGAAAAAAACAGACTGATATAGACAAGCAATGTCCCGTGTCCTCAGAAATTGGATTCTCCTCCAAACTCCTCTCACTTCTGTGTCTCTCTTTGTTTCATCTATCAACAGTGTCACATGCGATCCAACTCCCTAAAGTACACAACATCATAGGGAACAACTGTGCCATTGTATCTCAGAGTGAAAATGAATGAAATGGCCAAACTACAATAAATGTTGAAAGAGAAAGCAATTGAGCCTTCTCTCTGCCTCAGCGCGTCTTGCGCCCTTTCTGTTCACAGAAAGGCCGTGTGACGTGCTGCCTGTGTGACGTGCTGCCTGTGTTTGAACTGCGTTCGATCAATCAAATTGGAAAAATATGCAGTTCATTCTTCTTTCACTTTCTCATTAAAGGATGAAAGTAGTTCCTTCATTAAAATAAAATGAACCTCCAATTTACTGTTTTTGCCCCTACACTCAACCTTTCTGCAATTTCTTTTAAGACTGCCTATGTCATCATTCATCTGAGGGGATGAGGTAACAGTACAGATGGATTTGTTTTTGAAAGGAGCGACAACATCTGGGGTTGCATCAATGCCGTCCATTGCCTCTTTTATTTATTGTCATCTCTGTTGAACTGCTAGAGTTTTGTGCTGTTTTCTGATTAAATCTAAGAGGGCTATACTGATTAAGGCAGTTGTATATCCATAAGTAGTCTGTGGTATGCACAGGCTGCTTATACTGCTCTACAGGCTGCTAAGTGGCCATCTATAGAGAAAATATTGTAATGTATTTGGTATGGACAAAAAGTCTGGTGGTGTGGTTTGCACCTGGGAACAGTGACATTGTTCCTTGAGTGATTACATATGTGTGTGTGTGTGTGTGTGTGTGTGAGAGAGAGAGAGAGAGAAAGGGAGAGATTGAGAGAGAGAGAGAAAACAAAACATACTCCTTATGCACTGTCAGCATGGAACTCTAACGCAGACACGATTCATATTTCATGTCATTCATTTTCATTGTTGAAGCTTGTGTGTATGTCAGCTCTTTCCATCCGCTACCCTCATATGCATCACCCTCCATAATATGCCTGCAGAGAGACTTTACAATCATGCTAATGTGCACAATGCCAAATATCAGAGAAAGGTCATTGTTATAAACTCCCACCCATGAAAGGAAGAAAAAGTCTTAATTTTAAGCTGAGTGAACCTGATTTCACCCCTCATACTGTCGTCTGATTTATTGAACCATAATAACATAAGACAAAAATGGTGTACAGAAATGTGAAAATAGTTTGGTCGGAATTATCAGAAAAATAAAAGAAATGCACTAACAAAGACCAAGACCAGATGGAGAAAAGTCTGTGTAGGTTCACAACCAAAACTTATGTTAACTCGCGCATAAAGACAGTAATATGTATTAGTAATTGTGGGCAGTAATAGTGGGCAGTTGTTGGCTAATAGTTAAAGAAGCAAGCTTGTGACCGGGAGGTCGTCGGTTCAATCCCCAGACCAACAGGATAAAATCTGGGTGGGGAAAGTGAAAGAGCAGCACTAGTCTCTCCCTCATTACCACCACTGAGATGCCCTTGCTCAGTGGCCAGCAGATCGGACTGCGGTTGTACTGGGCAGCTTCCAGGTATGAATGTGTGAATGTGACAGGTTGTTGCTGCAAATTGAAACAAGTTGTTTTCAATTGACTTACCTGGATAAATTAAGAAAAAAATGATCCATAAAGCTTGCATATATGTGGTTCTGCTTTATAAACCTCAATTACAGCAGAAGTGGGCAAATGTGCATAATTATACACACATCACATAAGTGTAAGGCTATCAGAAAACAGCATCAATGAAGAAAAGGTAATGCCTGCACACTTAGTAGAGACTACAATAAAATTAAAATTGAAGTTAAAGTTAAACGCTCACCTTATTTTTTATTGTCAAACTAACATATCATCCACCGTTAGTGCTAGAATACATGTTCGCCTGGTCTGAAGTATGTGACCACACACACATACACCAACACAGGCACGTACGCACACACACACACACACACACACACACACACACACACACACACACACACACACACACACACACACACACACACACACACACACACTACTGTAGCTTAGCATTGACTCTTGTTGACCCATCTATATGTCTCAATTACTAACACACACACACACACACGCACACACACACACACACACACACACACACACACACACACACACACACACACACACACACACACACACACACACACACACACACAGACTTTCTCAGATTCTGTGGCCACCGACCAAATATGGAAATGAGGTTTGCAAATATTCCAATTAGAAAAAGACCAGAGGGGCAGTGTGGGCGTCAGAGTGTTTGTGTCCAGCGAAAACCCAGCACCAGGTGGGAGGAAGGAGGAGGTAATTCTGATCAAATGACCACAGTGTGAGAAGAGGAGGCTAGTTCTGTAGTTTTCAAACGTTTCACTTTTAAGAGAGACACTGTTATGACTCTTATAACATAAAAGAAAAGGTTTTGTCCATAAGGACCAGCAGCTCAAAAACCAACATTTTTATAATTGTTGAATGCAGTTTTGCCTAATTCTGTCTTAACAAATGGAATACTTAGCATCAAGGAATCACTAGTGCGATTGCCATAGTGATACTATTTAAAAGTCAGAAAGCTTGTTATATATACTGGCAATTTTTTTTAAGCAAGGCTTTGTAGATAAATAAAATGCAGTGTTGCAGTGCTGTAATTGAATCGCTGCACCTCAGGACATACTGTATGAGAATCAGCCATGATCCACTGGTTCAGAAACTGGTTGAAACTGGCTTTGTGCTTCTCTCTTCTCATCTCTGTTCCATCAGGGAACCAGCAGATTTACACAGTCAGCAGTGTGGCTTTGGCCAAGGTCGAACAGCAGCTCATCAGCGTGTGTGTTTGTGTGATTTAAGCCTCCCGTGGGTGGGCACTTAAGTGTTGATGATTGAGTCGGTGCCTCTGAGCATCTCTGTGTGTGTGAGTCTATTTGGTGAAGCCACTAGGTGATTACAAGTGTCATATTAACACATTGGAACTTCACTTCAGTTGTTCAGATCATCAGCTGTTGTTGATCAGCTGTTTCCCAAACAGAAATGTATTCTTTTTCATATTTAGATCTATTACTAACAGGAAGCTGGTTATAGATCTAAATATGAAATAGAATAAATTAGAATATGTCAGCTCAGTCTGTCATCCTTTCATTTCTTCCATTGTTTCAAATAAAGACTTAACACAGTTCAGATTCGTATGATTTACTACTTATTATTATTAAGATATGTAAAATGCAAAATACAACAGCCCCATTTAGTTGTGTCCACTTATGTCTTCACCTTAACTCAAAGTATCAATGGCAATATGAAACATGTTATATCACTGGTAATTGATTTCCCACCAAGATAGAACACATTGGTAAAGAAATATCAGTAATTGTTCATGTTCATAATATGAAATAAAAGAATAGCCAATAAGCTGGTCTTGCAAACGTGACTAGAATGTCCGTTTTCTTCACCTTGTCTGTAGCATATAGCATATATATTATCCATATAATTTGTAGTATAAACTGTTCCATAGAGCATGAATATGAAAATTACTTGCAACAATAAAAGCAGCCATGATGTTCACTGTGATGGTTGACTTTGCTCAAGCAAGTTTATTGTCTCTGCAATTTGCTTTTCATATTACAGTGAAGAATTACGTGAGAATGGTATGACTACAACTCATAGAAGATTTACCAACTTACCTCAACCAGTTAAAGGAACACGGCGACTTATTGGGACATTAGCTTATTCACCGTAACCCCGACAGTTAGTCAAGTCGATAAGCCTTCTCATCTCCGTGCGTGTCGTAACTCTGTCTGACGGCTCCACCATTAGCTTAGCCTAGCACAGATCCTGGAGGTAACCGGCTCCAACTAGCCTACTGCTCCGAGTAAGTGACAAAATAACGGCAACATGTTCCTATTTACATGTTGTGATTTGTATAGTCACAGCGTGTACAAATAACAACGTCACTTGAGACATAGCCATCTTCTAACTGTATACAAACTGGGAACTATATTCTCAGAAAGGGAAGCAGCGCTACTTGGCCGGAGTGATACGCTGCAGCACTGAGCAGAGCTGCAAGCATATCATTCCGCCCAAGTAGCGCTCAGCAGAGCTGCAAGCGTATCACTCCGCCGTGTCGACTTGTCTAACTGTCGGGGTTACGGTGAATAAGCTAATGTCCCAATAAGTCGCCGTGTTCCTTTAAGGCTGCAGTGTGATGCCTGTGAAGATGAAAGACAGCTGCATTACTATTTGCCTCTTTATACCACTGATAAATGCAGACACACTTTTGACAAAAATTGTCCATCAGCAATGCTCCATCATGACAGCAGACTTAAAGTGAGTTGCTTCTTCTTTTTTCTGATGTATGTCTACACATTTGAAGATGAAGAGTTTAAACTGAGGCAAACAACATACAGAGCTTGTTTGTTTAGCAAAGATGCATATTGGTTTGGACCCTGATCTTCCACAGTGACTTCACCTTTGGTGAAATTCTTAACACTCTTCCCATAGAGGTTTTTATGATTTTAATCACTGTGTTTAGACATTGTTGTATGTCAAAAAACAAGAAAACTTTACTGCCAGTACTGCATATGCACAAAAATAACAAAAAACATATTGCCATTTCGGTTTGTGTACCGATCAATAACATGAGAGACTTTGGAGAGAGCCAGGCTACATTCCCAGGTTTCCCCCTGCTTCCAGTCTTTATGCTAAACTAGGCTAAATCTAGCTCCATATTAGACGTACAGAAAGTAGATTAATATTCTTCTTCTCATGTTACTCTTTGAAAGAGAAAGGAAATATGATTCACCGTGAGCACGGTGTATTTTATTTTGAAAATTAACCGGATGTTTTATTTTGTTTCTGTGCTCGACTTCCTGTCCCGCACTATCTGCCGTGTGCTGAATTGCTGCGGAGCTCTCCGGCGTCCGGCAAAAATAGAACCTCAGACGTTACGCAGCTGGTGGAAATCCACGGTTAGTCGTGCATGGTTAGGATTTCAGTTGAAATGGATACCACATCATCATCATCATCATCATCATCATCATCATCATCATGTTTCCCCCAGGTTCCCTACCGTTCGTGCCATATGCACCGTCACTGGGCCCGTGAAGGCTATTTAAATGTGAGCGGGTCGTCCTTAAAGACACGCTGCGTTGATGTATTCTGATTTAACAAGGGGTGGTGTGGTGGGTGGTTAAATCAGGGGTTTCTTTCTCTCATGTGAAGCACAAATTAGGTCACAGTATTTTCCTCCACTGAAACCCAGTAGCAGCTTGTCAACTTTACTATATGCATAGAGATTTGTTCAGTTTTAACAAGGGCAGTAGTAGGAGGCCAATCTCTCAGTTTAATATTTCACTTTAACCTCTTAACTGTTGACCAACATGCTCATCTAATCATTTGCTGATGATTAGAAATATAAACTGATGCTTAAGAAATAGGAATACATTCAAATAATGAATTAATTAATATAATTAATTAATTAATACACATATCATTTTAAAATCAAAATTTAATAGAGACACAATGGATTCAGCACAATTGGGTGGTGAACGGCCAGGCTTGCCCTCCCTTCCCTTAAGATGTAGGCACTGACAGAGTACATCTGATCATATCTTCAGCTAAAATAAGTCAGGATACAATCGCATTGTGAGACATAACAAGAAATAAATAATGACAATGCATATACAGTATATCAGTATCTGAATGATAGTGCAGTTTGATGACATCCTTGTTGATTCAGCCAGAGAGAGAGAATAGATTAATTCATTTAATATATCAGCAACACTTTTTCTGCTCTCAGACATTAATATTATGAAGCTAATAATACAGTTGACAAAATCTCCTAACAGTATTAGCTAAGTCATTATATTTATTTTGTTCACCTACTAAAGTATGAGTATGTTTAAACATAGCAAGAGTAATAATGGGAAGTGGAATTGATGTTTATGTCTCCTAAACTAAAATAGAAAAAAAATAATTGAAGGAAACATTTGGTTTGGCAGTACACACACACGGCTGCCAATCTTTTCTGATAATAAGGCAGGTTGCTAACTGAGGGATGTGCTGATTTATTACAGAGGATTGTTGGAGTTCTTTTTAAGATTGTAGATAATTCCTGCCACCTCCGCTTTCATCACATGTCCCTATTAAGAATGAAGTAGATTTAAAGGATGAAATAATCAGAAAATCAGGCTGTGCTGTTTTTCAAAAGGATGCTGATGCAGCAAAATGCAATTTAGATAACGGTGACTTCATTAAGGAGACAAATTCTCACCTTGTTCTAATTCAAAGTCCAGACAACAAACGAAAAGCACTTCTGTAAGTATTAGCTGTCTGACGGTGCTGTTTGCTTATTTAATTGGTAATGTGTAGTGTAGAAGATGATAGATGGACGAGAAATATATTGTAGCGTGTGTATTCTGGGAAAAAGGAATCACATGATTGACATTTTATTTGAATGCAGACACAATGGGGAGAGCTCCTCCTGCTGTGTGTGTGTCTGTGTGTTAACACCTAGACTGTATCCCACTGTGAGTAGAGTACATTCATGTCTGTATGCTTTTGGGTGTAATTAATCTGTCTGCATGTGTTCTTGTCTGCATGTATTGTGTGTGTGTGTGTGTGTGTGTGTGTGTGTGTGTGTGTGTGTGTGTTTTGAGCCTTGCTGTGTCTGTTTGATAGTTTAAAAAAATGGACAGGAGACAGTACACACACACACACACACACACACACACCTGTCCAATTATCAGCAGGAAACATCCCATCTGGCTGCTGTCAAAACAACAGACATCACAAGTCTTCACACATACTGTATACACAGTTACACACATCCACAGATGCAGATACCACACACATACAGCTACTGTCAGTACAGTAACACAGACAGGGAGGGAGGTATTCATGAGCTGGTGATGCAATAATAGTTTCACCTTCCTTCAACAAAACTTGAAACACACACACACACACACACACACACACACACACATACACACACACACACACACACACACACACACACACACACACACACACACACACACACACACACACACACACACACACACACACACACACACACACAATAAAGGCTGATGAAGCTTCATCAACAGGGCTCAGATGAATACATTTTCACTGATCAATAGCTGGGACCTCATTCAGAGTCTTTGTGTCGTCACCATCAAAGTTTAGAAACTTTTCTCTCTTCAGTCTCCTCTCTTTTATCTGTATCTGCCCTCTGTGATCACATCTTCCAACTGGTTTCACCTGCTCAGTCTGCTTCAGGGAGTGAACAGCTGGTGCTGATATTCTGCACTCACAAGGTGTACATGATCCATCAGTCATGAAAAATGCAGTCATCATTACAGTTCAGCTCTAGGGGAAATAATGAACTCCAGCCAGGTTTTGGGTCAGTGTGTAAAATGAGCTTGTCTGCAAAGAGACAGTGGCCACATCTGGACATTTCATGCTGATGACACTTCAAAGTTGGTGCTGATTCTAAATGTGATTTGTACATGACAACTGATCAACAAGTTGGACAAAGTCCGGTCCAATCTGTTGACAGTTGGGAGATAAAATAAGTCACAACGGAAAATGTCACAGACACTTTGGATATAGTAAACAATTTATGAATCAAAAGCAAAATGTCACGTCTGGGGAATAGCAGGCTTGGACCCACAAGTGCAACGACAATGAACTGACAAGAGACGAAGAAAGCACAGAGACAAAATACACAAGAAAGGTAACAAGGGTAGCAACGAGAGACAGATGACATGATGATGAACAGGTGGAACACATCAGGGCAGAGCAGACAATCACAGAGGCGGGAAAACACAAAGGCAGGAAGTAAAACAAGACATGACACAGAAGAAACAGACACTACAAAGTTAAACAGGAAACTGAAGGATGAAACATACACATGGATAGAACAGGGAAAAACAGAGAACACAGAAAGAACACAGGTAACACACAACCATTAACAAACAACAGGGAAACATTACAGACAGGGAATGAATGGACAACATGACAGGAAACATTGTGGTAAATATGGTTTATTAATTTCCATCATGTCATTCCTGCTTCAACCATAGCTTTTCTTTCTTTTCGCCCTCTTTGGAGGCCCTAATATTAACTTAATTTCCCCCCTTTCTTTATTTTCACTCTTCTTCCTTCACCCCTTTTATTTCTTTCAGAATCTTCTCCTTATAATTTATTTGCCCTTGCATCCCTCTTGAATGTCGTATCCCTCTTTCCTTGCAGTATATACAATAGTCTACCTTTCTCTCACTCAATCCCTAAATCATTTTCATCCATCCTTCCTTCAAGTTTTATTCTGTCTTTCACTGTAATCTTTCATCTTTCCATCATTCTTTCTTCGCAATACTCGTTTGTGGTGGATCATTTCCTCATTATTTTTATATTTCATATTTTGAAGCGACACATCGGTTTCCTCCCAAACAATTTTGTGTCAGTGTGAATTATGTGAAGTCAATAATCTTTGGGCTTATGAATAGTGCATGATGTGGTGTATGTGTATTAGTTTGACTTCTCGTCTATGGAGATTGCGTTGAAAAGGTGGCAAAGTCCGTTGAATAATGCATGGTGTCAATGACCATTCATTTACATCAGTGAATATTGAGCAACATGTCAGCTCTCCTTGAAGGGGCTGTACTCGACATTCAGAACATTAATATCTCTTTGTGTGTTGTAATCTGAGATTCTCTGTTCTGTGTTTTGATAGGCGTTCCGGCACTGTGTGCATGACAGTGCGTGTGGCCATGAAAACATGTAGGTATTCCACGTGGAGGACACTCTGTGAGAGCCGTGTGGAGGCAATCCCAGCTTGCTTTTTTTTTTTAACCCTAACCCTATTCCAAAAACTTGTAAATAAAGGAAGTGAAAACTGAGCTGAAAAAAACTGTTTAAAGGAAGAGAGGTTCTATAAGTGCAGATAGAAAAAATTATATTTTATTTATTGATGACATTCCATGGAAGATAAATCAACATTCTGAGACTTTAAGACAGTTAATTATCTTCAACCTGTGATATCCAGTTTTTTTCCAGGAGGATTTTGAGATGAAGTGCTGTGATTTGTATTCTTATTTATTTTTGTAATATCCACTTTCCACTTACCTTCTGCTTTATTCATGCACGGATTATTAGATAATGGGCCTCTGGGCATAGACACATCCACAACCCCCGCTGCTGACTGCCATTCATTTTGACGTCACTTTGACAGTGAATAACTTTACATCTGAAGCGTTTAAAGACTTCATTTGACCATTGTTTATTTCTAAAGAACAAGGTATAAAGGCTCCATTACCTTGTACCTCACGTTATGGCTCTGTAGCAGAAGTTTTTGTAAAGATAGGCTAACAATTGTGTCATAACCAAGCGACTTACTGTCGCATAGTAGAGGAATTACCGTATAGTACAGGAGAAGCTCGCAGGCAGTTTCGACGTACATTAGCTGTTTAAGTTTAATTGCTACTATTAACTAGCATTTTAGTTAGCAATAATTAGCCTGTGCCTATGTTATCTCCTTACATATACCTACGCTCTCCGCCTCTGCAAGATTAGGAATGATTGAGATTTCTCTTGGCACAGCTACCAGAAGACTTACAATATTCAGGCACGTTGCTCACATCTACGGCAGGAAGCTCAGTTTGCAGCTGCACAGTAACGCTCAACCATCACCGGAAAAGTGCTTCTACTAGACTTCACTTGTCTCCGTCCAGAGCAACGGGATCTGTCGGTCCATTTTATATACTGTCTATGGTTATTCGTAAGCAGGGGCGCTGTATAGGGGGGTAAAGTTAGGGCAATTCCAAGGGTCCATGACTGACAGGGGCCCCAAAAAATAGGTAAACACTAATATACAATTATTAAACCATCATCATTCAGTATATGTATTTCAAATATAATAATACAATTAATGATCTCTTTGTTTATACTTGTTTTTGGCAGTAAAAGTTAAATATCCCCATTGACCAAAAAGTAAACATCCATATTGACCGACCACCCCCCTGTATCTGCATGAAATGGTTTGGTCCTGCCTTAGCGCACTCAGTGACGGTGTTTAGTTGCAGTCAGTAGATGCGCCACAACTACAGTGACCACAATGTTGCCAAGTAACGTTAAATCAAAATCTGGTTTTCCAAAAAAGAAAGAGAGAAAAGAGAGAGAGGAAAGACAAAGGAAAGGGTGTCAAACTGTAACCCAGTTTTTCACCAAGAAAGGTGGGTAGCCTGTAGTCTGTGAGTGGTATTAACCTGTTGGCTTAATGTCCATAGTGAAATAAGCTAGCTAGCTACAGACTAGCTAGTGTTAGCCTACATTTAATCACCATTTAATCAGTATAGGGAAACGTTTAGCAAGATATTCATATTAAATCATTGTCCCTGCCCCTTTTAGCAGACTTAACAACAGATGAGTCAGCAGCACCCCAGTCTCCCCCTAACTGTGCCCCTCCCTGACCCAGTGAAGAAGGTGAGCAACATTGTGTTCAATGACATGCCAGCATCATTGCAGGGAGTCTGTGGGGATTTCTCTGTCTTTCTTGCTCTTTTTACCATTACAAAAAAGAAAATGAAATATTTATTAATGACAGAAATTCAAACACATTAATAACAATTAAAAAAACAACCTACTGTCTGTACTGAATGCTGGACAGCTGGAAACAGTGAGTAGCTTACCTGAGCCTGCATGTAAGATACAGACAATATTAAAATAATCCAGTTTGATATGTTCATTTAGATTGAATTATGGAAGGGCAGTTAATATATATTTATATATTTAAGTTTGTTCGTTTTTCTTTTTTTAATCTGTCATTAATAATTATGATAATAATTAATAATAATAATAATTTTGTTAAGAGAATTTTCCATTTTGTCAAATTTTACAATAAAAATACATTCAGACTGTAAAAGATGGCCTTCAGCACATTTCTTATGGTTGCTTTTAATCTTGCATCAAATAGTAAATATTGTGCTAGTACTAGTATTGAACTACAAGAAGCAAGACAGTTGCAAGCCTTTAATTAGAGTTATGTAAAGCTTTTGATGGGACAGTTAGGTCCTAGAGACCTAGAGCTGCGCAGAGGGGGCCCAATTAGATTTTTTTGTCATGGGGCCCAAAATTCCCGGTGGCACCCCTGTTCGTAAGCATTCCACGTATTTTTTGCTGTGACTGACGCTGTATAAGTACACTCTGGAACGGAAAGGGAGGAGGTTGGTCTGGATGGGATGGTCATAAAATAAAGCGCTTTCAAGCTGGCGACTGGAGAAAAAAGTAGACTTTTACCCAGGAAATGCTTGTTCCTTGGGACTCATGGTCATTTGTACCATTGAGGACACCGAGGTCTGGTCTGGACCTCAATATTCTCATCATCACCGTCATGGTTTGTGTGTGTGGTGGGTGACTGAGTAGGCGGTGAAGTGGATTATCTTGTCATAACTATAAGATCTTTGGT
>CM042437.1:8577549-8655049 GCA_023631565.1 Gymnocephalus cernua | reverse complement strand
TTATATTTATTTCAGACGTGAGGTCCCAGCACAACAAACACAACGACTCTACAAAAACAACCTAAAACTTCTAAATGCCAAAAAACAGGAGAAAAAGGGACAAACATTTTGTCCCTTACTCCTACTAAACTGCAAATAAATAAGCTTAACAGCCAACACCAACTGAGGCTGAAGAAGTACCAAGAACACAAGTATCACAAACCTTTGCCTTATAGGATTTTACTCTACTCACATCATAACTCACAAACAAAGATTAACACATGGGTTTGCTGGGAACATGGCAGAGTAGAGAGAGGACGATTGCTTGTCCCATGGGGCTTAAGAAGGCTGCTTTTCCTCCAGGAACACTAATCAGATGGCAGCAACACACACCTGTTCTCCATTACCTGGATACTCAAAGGCAGTAACAGCTGAAAAGTGCCGTACATGCTGAGAGACAGACAAAACAGAAAAATATGACCCCAAGGTCATAACAGCTACAAACCAGTTTTAGTCAGTGAAATATCAAAAAGCATGTAGCATGTACTACAATGTAAAGTTTACTGAATGAAAGGAATGCAGAATGATCATATCACATTCAGGATGTGGGAGACAGAGCAGGTTTCATTACCAATTCCTCCAAATCATGAATGTTCTAGTAAAACCTGCTCACGTGAGGAAAAAATGTGAGGGAAAAAAAAAGTGAGGAAAAAAACGTGAGGGAAAAAACGTGACGGGAAAAAAAACGTGAAGTAAAAAAAGTGAGAGATAAAAAACGTGAGGAAAAAATGTGAGGGAAAAAAACGTGACAAAAAAAAGTGAGGGAAAAAATGTGAGGGGAAAAAAATGTGAGGAAAAAAACGTGATGGCAAAAAAACGTGAAGTAAAAAAAGTGAGAGATAAAAAACGTGAGGAAAAAATGTGAGAAAAAAAAAGTGAGGGAAAAAAAGTGAGGGAAAAAAGTGAGGGGATAAAACGTGAGGAAATAAATGTGAGAAAAAAAACGAGAGGGGGAAAAAACTGAAAAAAACGTGAGGGAAAAAATGCGTGAGAAAAAAATTGTGAGGGAAAAAAAACGTGAAGGAAAAGATTTGAGGAAAAAAAACATGAGGGGAAAAAACGTGAGGAAAAAAATTTGAGGAAAAAAAACATGAGGGAAAAAAACATGAGGAAAAAAACGTGACGGGAAAAAAACGTGAAGGAAAAAAAGTGAGAGAAAAAAAACGTGAGGGAAAAAACGTGACGGGAAAAAAAACGTGAAGGAAAAAAAGTGAGAGAAAAAAAACGTGAGGGAAAAAAACGTGAGAAAAACAATGTGAGAGAAAAAAATCGTGAGGGAAGAAAAGTGAGAGAAAAAAACGTGAGGAAAAAAAGTGAGGGGGAAAAATGTGTGCAAAAAAAGCGTGAAGGAAAAAATTTGAGGAAAAAAAACATGAGGGGAAAAAACGTGAGGAAAATAATTTGAGGAAAAAAAACATGAGGGAAAAAAACATGAGGAAAAAAACGTGACGGGAAAAAAAACGTGAAGGAAAAAAAGTGAGAGAAAAAAAACGTGAGGGAAAAAACGTGACGGGAAAAAAAACGTGAAGGAAAAAAAGTGAGAGAAAAAAAAAGTGAGAGAAAAAAAACGTGAGGGAAAAAAACGTGAGAAAAACAATGTGAGAGAAAAAAATCGTGAGGGAAGAAAAGTGAGAGAAAAAAACGTGAGGAAAAAAAGTGAGGGGGAAAAATGTGTGCGAAAAAAATGTGAAGGGAAAAAAACATGAGGAAAAAAATATTGTGACAAAAAGTAAGGGGAAAAAAGTGAGGGGAAAAAAACGTGAAGGAAAAAAACGTGAAGTAAAAAAAGTGAGAGATAAAAAACGTGAGGAAAAAATGTGAGAAAAAAAAACGTGAGGGAAAAAAAGTGAGGGAAAAAAGTGAGGGGATAAAACGTGAGGAAAAAAACGTGAGGGAAAAAAATCGTGGGGAAAAAAATGTGAGGGAAAAAAACGAGAGGGGGAAAAAACTGAAAAAAACGTGAGGGAAAAAATGCGTGAGAAAAAAATTGTGAGGGAAAAAAAACGTGAAGGAAAAAATTTGAGGAAAAAAAACATGAGGGGAAAAAACGTGAGGAAAAAAATTTGAGGAAAAAAACATGAGGGAAAAAAACATGAGGAAAAAAACGTGACGGGAAAAAACGTGACGGGGAAAAAAAAAAGTGAAGGAAAAAAAGTGAGAGAAAAAAAACGTGAGGGAAAAAAACGTGAGAAAAACAAAGTGAGAGAAAAAAAACGTGAGGGAAAAAACGTGACGGGAAAAAAAACGTGAAGGAAAAAAAGTGAGAGAAAAAAAACGTGAGGGAAAAAAACGTGAGAAAAACAATGTGAGAGAAAAAAATCGTGAGGGAAGAAAAGTGAGAGAAAAAAACGTGAGGAAAAAAAGTGAGGGGGAAAAATGTGTGCAAAAAAAATGTGAAGGGAAAAAAACATGAGGAAAAAAATATTGTGACAAAAAGTAAGGGGAAAAAAACGTGAGGAAAATAATTTGAGGAAAAAAACATGAGGGAAAAAAACATGAGGAAAAAAACGTGACGGGAAAAAAAACGTGTAGGAAAAAAAGTGAGAGAAAAAAAACGTGAGGGAAAAAACGTGACGGGAAAAAAAACGTGAAGGAAAAAAGTGAGAGAAAAAAAACGTGAGGGAAAAAAACGTGAGAAAAACAATGTGAGAGAAAAAAATCGTGAGGGAAGAAAAGTGAGAGAAAAAAACGTGAGGAAAAAAAGTGAGGGGGAAAAATGTGTGCGAAAAAAATGTGAAGGGAAAAAAACATGAAGAAAAAAATATTGTGACAAAAAGTAAGGGGAAAAAAAACGTGAAGGAAAAAAACGTGAGAGAAAAAAAAGTGAGAGAAAAAAAAACGTGAGGGGAAAAAAATCGTGAGAACAAAAATGTGAGGGAAAAAAACCTGAGGGGATTTAAAAAGTGAGGGGAAAAAACATGAGAAAAAAAACGTGAGGGAAAAAAGTGAGGGGAAAAAATGTGAGGAAAAAAAACGTGAGGGAAAAAAAGTGAGGGGAAAAAAGTGAGAGAAAAAAAACGTGAGGGAAAAAAACGTGAGAAAAACAATGTGAGAGAAAAAAATCGTGAGGGAAGAAAAGTGAGAGAAAAAAACGTGAAGGAAAAAATTTGAGGAAAAAAAACATGAGGGGAAAAAACGTGAGGAAAAAAATTTGAGGAAAAAAAACATGAGGGAAAAAAACATGAGGAAAAAAACGTGACGGGAAAAAAAACGTGAAGGAAAAAAAGTGAGAGAAAAAAAACGTGAGGGAAAAAAATCGTGAGGGAAGAAAAGTGAGAGAAAAAAACGTCAGAAAAACAATGTGAGAGAAAAAAATTGTGAGGGAAGAAAAGTGAGAGAAAAAAACGTGAGGAAAAAAAGTGAGGGGGAAAAATGTGTGCGAAAAAAATGTGAAGGGAAAAAAACATGAGGAAAAAAATATTGTGACAAAAAGTAAGGGGAAAAAAAACGTGAAGGAAAAAAACGTGAGAGAAACAAAAGTGAGAGAAAAAAAAACGTGAGGGGAAAAAAATCGTGAGAACAAAAATGTGAGGGAAAAAAACCTGAGGGGATTTAAAAAGTGAGGGGAAAAAACGTGAGAAAAAAAACGTGAGGGAAAAAAGTGAGGGGAAAAAATGTGAGGAAAAAAAACGTGAGGGAAAAAAAGTGAGGGGAAAAAAGTGAGAGAAAAAAAACGTGAGGGAAAAAAACGTGAGAAAAACAATGTGAGAGAAAAAAATCGTGAGGGAAGAAAAGTGAGAGAAAAAAACGTGAAGGAAAAAATTTGAGGAAAAAAAACATGAGGGGAAAAAACGTGAGGAAAAAAATTTGAGGAAAAAAAACATGAGGGAAAAAAACATGAGGAAAAAAACGTGACGGGAAAAAAACGTGAAGGAAAAAAAGTGAGAGAAAAAAAACGTGAGGGAAAAAAATCGTGAGGGAAGAAAAGTGAGAGAAAAAAACGTGAGAAAAACAATGTGAGAGAAAAAAATCGTGAGGGAAGAAAAGTGAGAGAAAAAAACGTGAGGAAAAAAAGTGAGGGGGAAAAATGTGTGCGAAAAAAATGTGAAGGGAAAAAAACATGAGGAAAAAAATATTGTGACAAAAAGTAAGGGGAAAAAAGTGAGGGGAAAAAAACGTGAAGGAAAAAAACGTGAGAGAAAAAAAAACGTGAGGGGAAAAAAATCGTGAGAACAAAAATGTGAGGGAAAAAAACCTGAGGGGATTTAAAAAGTGAGGGGAAAAAACGTGAGAAAAAAAACGTGAGGGAAAAAAGTGAGGGGAAAAAATGTGAGGAAAAAAAACGTGAGGGAAAAAAAGTGAGGGGAAAAAAGTGAGAGAAAAAAAACGTGAGGGAAAAAAACGTGAGAAAAACAATGTGAGAGAAAAAAATCGTGAGGGAAGAAAAGTGAGAGAAAAAAACGTGAAGGAAAAAATTTGAGGAAAAAAAACATGAGGGGAAAAAACGTGAGGAAAAAAATTTGAGGAAAAAAAACATGAGGGAAAAAAACATGAGGAAAAAAACGTGACGGGAAAAAAAACGTGAAGGAAAAAAAGTGAGAGAAAAAAAACGTGAGGGAAAAAAATCGTGAGGGAAGAAAAGTGAGAGAAAAAAACGTGAGGAAAAAAAGTGAGGGGGAAAAATGTGTGCGAAAAAAATGGAAAAAAATATTGTGACAAAAAGTAAGGGGAAAAAAGTGAGGGGAAAAAAACGTGAAGGAAAAAAACGTGAAGTAAAAAAAGTGAGAGATAAAAAACGTGAGGAAAAAATGTGAGAAAAAAAAACGTGAGGGAAAAAAAGTGAGGGGATAAAACGTGAGGAAAAAATGTGACTTACACACTTATGCACAAGTATCGGTGGACACTTGTGCAATCAACTCTGCCCTTCCCTCCATCTGTTGCCTCCCTGTGCTCTCAGTTTGAGACAGGAACAGGTTCATTTAAAATACCTACACAGCTTAAAAAATAATTGGCCCCCCTGCTTCCTACCAGCCTGACCTCATCACCAAAGCTATCAATTGGAAAGCACTTACAGCCCAATTCACTCTATTTCCTCTTCCCATGTCTCCACTCAGATCCCAGATCACCAGCCTCATTTTTTGAAGACTCAAACTAAAAACCAAGTTCACATAAGAAGTTTAGAACAGAAAAGAATTGTGGCGATCTGTGAGTTTGTGTATTATATTTTGTGGGATCAGCCACAGTGCAGCATATCAAAAATCATCTAGTAACAAACTTCACCTCCCAATGAACTTTGTAAAAACTGCATCAATGTCCATCAAAACAAGTTTGAACATACACCTAATGGATGGGAAGTGAATGCTATCAAAGGATCTGATCACACCTACAGCTGCTTTTCTGTAGTTAAAGTGTACTTTGTTTTGCAGTTGGTACATCACCTAGTCACAGCATTTATCAATGTTTTGGTAATCTGCCATCCTGCCACTTAAAGAGTTGAAGCAAATATAATTAACCCTGAGTATGATGCATTGTGCTCTTCTTCTCTGGTGTCCATATCAGTACATATACAATGTCAGAAAAATCAGGATCGGACATTGTCCAGACATGCCGTTTCACACGTGGAGCACACAACAGGAGATTGTCCATGCCAGACGTATTTTCACTTACTAGAAATACTCGTTTGGCTTAGGCGAGGGGTGGCCCCTGCGTACAGGAGGCAGGATATGACGCAGATTAGACTGCGGCCATGTAGCCACTTGGTACTTTGGTCATAAATAGTCGAGTCTCTTGCCATTCCTTGAATTTGTCTGACAAGTTTGGCATCAGTCATTACCGACAGAAGTTCCTAAATCTTGTTGTCTTTACATTTGGACATTTTTGTTGCTGTCTGTAAATCATTGATATCCCTTGACAACCTCCCTGTCACAAGCTTGCTTTTCTGACCTTTAGGGCACCAGTGCCACTTTTGCAGTTTATCATTAAAGAAAAGCTTTGTTTCTTCTTTCAGAATCATCACTTCTAGTCTGGACGGACATCATGTTGATTTATTGCTGTTTGTTGTGAATGAGATCTACTGTGTTAATGTTTGTTTTTAGTGTACTGTAGCAGTGAAATATTATTTCTTGAGGACAATTAATGGAAGAACCAAGATGCGCACACACACACACACACACACACACACACACACACACACACACACACACACACACACACACACACACACACACACACACACACACACACACACACACACACACACACACACACACACAAAGAAGATTGCTCCATTCCTAGAGTAATAAACCCACTCTGAGGTGGAACAGAGCTAATTATAGTAGGTTTTAATTGCTTTCCGGCTTTAGAAGTAACTTCACTGGCAATCTCCCTCTGTTTCTGGCTATTGCTACACTGTGGCCTCAGTAAGCCAAAAGTTGTGTGTGTGTGTTTACCCATTTAAGTAAATGATTGGGTCCATCGATGTAGAAAAGAAAAGGGTGAGTTTGGGAGAGAGTCAAAGAGCCTCAGTGATGCCTATGCATGTGGGAGAGATACATTTGAAACTAAAATTGTGATTGTGAAAAATTTGAGTCCTCAGTTGTCAATACTGCATTTAAATAGATGTTTAGAGATCAAGCGTGTTTCAAATTCACTTGTCAAACATCATTCTTGTCAATTGATGAATAATAATTCATCACGTCTGTGTATTTGTTCTTTTGAAGATGATTGAAATTACATCAGAATGGCCATGAAAATAGCTGAAGTGGCAATTGCTGCCGGTGGATCAATTGGGTATGCCTTGTAAAAAACCAATTGGATTTCCCCCAAAAAATGTGAACCCTTCCAATCCATCTCCCAGACTATATTTAAGCAAAGTAACGTTTTTTACGTTCTTTAAAAACTATCAGTTATAAATGGTTCTTTCCTTTATATCTCTACAATTGTTGTTTCGGGCCCTAATCCTTATGTAGAGGTTAACCATAAATTGACCCCTCTGCTACCTAGCTACGCTGTCATTCAAATTAGTGTTATTCTGTCATTGCTCTACATTATTTATTTATTTTAGATTCTCCCTCGATGGTTTTTGGCAGCTCTCATGGGATGATTAACCACAGATTTGAATTACAAAGTAAGGCCGTACAGTTTGGCATTTTCTGGTACCAAGAACAATAAAATGCAAAATGTTGGTTTAGCAAACACTGACACTACATCCCACGTGAGTGAATAAAATGTACAAGTCACCAAAATGTAATAACAGAATACTGTTTTTGTCCACGCCCTCTTAAACACCACATAGAAGCGTTTTCTGATCTTTTCTGATTATCAAAAAACTGCTGTCTTGACAACACATGATTAAGGTTTGAGCAGGTTAAGACACACACGCTACTTGTTTAAGGTTAGGAAAATGTCATGGTTTGGGCTCAAATTATGACTTTGTTAAAGTTAGGGGACCTTTTACTCTTATAGTTACAATAACAAACAGTTGGGGAATGAACAGGATAGTTAATATACTGTCACTTTGACCAATTTATTAGAATACCTTGGTATAATTACTGCAAACAGTTGCGAGTGTAGGTACAGTACTGGAACAGAGCCCTTTCTTTCTTAATGCTGTAAAGCAATCTAACAGATTTCCAATGTGATTTACCTAGGAGTGAAGATCAATAACACAGCGGAGATGCCCCAATGTTAAAAACTTAATTTGGAATTTTCTAGCACATTTCTAGAAGGGTGTAGAACTAAAACCCTCCAATGCATAAACCCTCCAAGATGCACCTACCTACAGGCACACAACCACTTTGTCTAACTGTCCCCCACACTAAATACCATTTAATAAAGAATGGTGAAAACACACCTATCTAAAAAATAAGAATTACAGTTGGTCTTTAGCCAAGAAGAGAGGGAAATAGCATTTTAATACAAGCCAGTGGATCAGTAAACAACATGTACAGTATGTGTGATCTTGAAGTAAATGGCTGTATATGACACTGCATAGTTTCCTGCATTTAGTTTAATGAGAGAAAAAAATGAAAGGTGAAAAGGAGGGTGAGCAATGGGCTTAGTGGAGATGGGGCAACATACGGTAGGGAGGGACTGAGACTTCAAAGAAGACAGTGACACAGAAACAACAACACGGAGGAAGTAACACATAGTGAACACCCATTTGGATTTGGTTCAGTGTTCAAGAGTACTGAACCAGATGTAAAAACTGAGTTTGACAATAATTACATATAGCTGATGCAACAAACTGTGACAAATCTGTGGCATTTGTTTATGCCAATCTAGTTGTCAGTCTGATTGACAGTCATCCTGACATGGCATTGCACTTTACTACATTATTCAGCACCAAACTGACAAGCGCAGAAGCTTCTTCTTGTAACTCCAGAACAGAGGGAATTCATTATTGAACAGGAACTTCTGACTCTGCATTCTGCATTCACTGTGAAAACAGACAATTCTAGCAGTGCAAGCTTGAATAAGTTATTTTGCTTTTGTACAACAGTTAGTTTTTTTTTTTTTACTCAAAGGGCTTTGCAGTTCACAAATCAACCATGGCTGCTTATAATGTCTAAATAATGACAGCTTTGTAATGTTTTGCTGCAGGAACAAAACAAATAGTCCGGGGTAGTACAGTATCTGTTTTTACAGTATTACATTAAGGTAATGTAATGTAATACAGTAACATCCATCTTGTCTAAAATGTTGTCCTTCTTGATACGTATTCCTCATGAGGCAAACTATATTGTTGGACTTTGTTATTCAACAAGCTGGTTATGTCTGCACACTTGTTGCACACTATCAGCTCACCAAAACTCTCTTTGTATTTCTCAGTATGCAATGTTTACAAAATGGTTTAGTCCGGCGACTTTCGCGCGCAGAAGATACTTACCTATTCTGAAGAGTCCATCATATTTTTTTAATCCTCCATGTCCTCCTTGGCTACAAGCAACTACGGGGAGGAGGGGTGGGGGCGGTGCGCGATCACCGAAGGCTTGCGCATGTGGATGCAACAACAGTGTTGTTGTCAACGAGTGTCAAAATGAGCTTTAAATGAACCATGCTGAATTGGAGACAAATTATAGCTGGCTAAACCTGCATGCTGTCATGGTTTTATCGCCCTTGTCTTCCTTCACCTGGTTCCACGTCCTCTGAATAGTCTCTGTAATTTCTATTCTAACTACAAATTAGTATCCTGAAGACTTCTCACGCTCAATTGCCCTTTCCCAAAGTGATCCTAACTCACTAGCCCTTCATTACGGAGTATCACTGAATATAACCCTCACAGCTGTAGAAGGAATTTCACAATAAGGAGGAGGGTATTCCAGCATCTAAACTGTGGGATGCACTCTGGGATGGAGGTAGTGGAAAATGACATGCTAAACCTCCATGGGAACATGCAAACATAGGCAGAGTCAAACGGGTAAGTGTGGAGGGTCTGGAATGAGATTCATCATCTGCCACATTGCCTCTGTTACATATTATGTTGCCTGTTGTCAGCCTGATATGTCTGCCTCCTGGTGCTGTGTATTTTTGACTGATTTCAGTCCTCCTGACTGTGGGCCTCAATTTTATACTGTAAAACTGCTATTAACTACACCTGTCTTGTGTCCTGAGTTAAATAAACACACTCATTATGTGCACATAGGCCCTGGGGAAACTACCGAGACCTTGAAATCTTCTACCCTCATTGCTAACACAGTTAAGTTTGTGTAGTGTGTGATGCAGCAGTCTGTGTGCCATTAAGAGGAATGCTGAAAGAGCATGCAGCCAGAATATTTTTGAAAAAAATCGTATAATAGTACTGTTATACTGTGAAAGTTAACATTAATCCTACTAAATAAGACTCAAACACAGTTAGCACAACAGTTAAGTGTCTGCTATCAGGTTTTTATGTAAGTATGTTATGCATTAGTTGCAAGATTTTGTGCGTTACATACAAATTTGTGAAGTGGGATGAATTCATAGAATCTGGAATACATATTTAGAATTTGCAGTATTTTCTTTTATTTAATTTAAAAGCCAAGGTTTTTGAATTCTTATTTCAAGTTCTTGCATCTAATACATATTACATTACATCACATACACTGCTAACTTACCAAGAACGTCACATAATTCCTCAGCAGAAGTAACATTATTGCAGCATATTTTCTCTGAGTGGTGTTAATGAGTCTGCAGATGCACATCTGTTCAACGTGACAGTTTCAACAAGAAGGAATAAGCCTCATAATGTCACTGCTTCTGTAAACCATACTGTGCATCATTTAATGGAGCTTCATTCCTTAATGAAAAAGGATCAATAGTATCATACATGACTTAATGCAGGAACAATACATTTATTAATGCATAAATGAAGGTATTACTTAATTAATTAATTAATTAATTAATGATCAAAAACTTTTTACTCCTTAAAAATTATGACTTATCATTGTATGAATGTAAAAAGGACTTAAACCATTTTGCCAGACAAATTAACTTTAATGAGTGCATATTTAAACATTACACTGTGATGCCCCCCCCTTAAAAAAAAAGGGTTCAGGCTCAGGATTTTTTTTCACTGCAAGCCCTGTTAATGTATTCTTATTACTGGATGATCTATTGAAAAAGTAAAACAACTGCTAACACATACAGTACTTAAAACATTAGCGGTAGGTAGACATGTGCACTGAATCTAAATGTTATATATTATGCACTCAGGCTACCATGATAACATACCTACTACCAGCAAGTAACATAAGGTGTGTGTGTGTGTGTGTGTGTGTGTGTGTGTGTGTGTGTGTGTGTGTGTGTGTGTGTGTGTGTGTGTGTGTGTGTGTGTGTGTGTGTGTGTGTGTGTGTGTGTGTGTGTGTGTGTGTTTGTGTGTCGGCGGCTCATTTAGCCAGTAATCTTTATTCTTCTCCATCTCTCTCTTCAGATGAGAAAGCATTGTCCAGCTAGCATTCCACTTAATGGAATTGGATGTTATCAGATCTCACACACACACACACACACACACACACACACACACACACACACACACACACACACACACACACACACACACACACACACACACACACACACACACCACTCAAACACATACACCAAACACATACACCACCTTCTGCTACTACCCCTTTTATCCTGTTATCCATCTATACAACACAACACTGCATCAACTTGGCTTTAGTTAGTCTAGTTTTATTCCCACACAAGCTTCTTGATCACTGACAAAATAAGCATTTACATTTCCCAGTAATGATAGAGTTTCCCAAAATACAAATATATGGTATGATACAGCTAAGATAGTTTCCTCCATTTTAGACTCACTGGCTTTGTCACGTCTGCATCCGCTCTTATTGGGTTTTCTGTGTGTCTCATGGACTTCCTGTTTTATTTTGAAATGTACTGGTTGTATTCATTCCGTTTACTTGTCTTCCTGCCTTTGTTTGTTTTCCGCCATTTTTGATTACCTGTCCCCGCCCTAATGTTATTTTACCTAACCTGTTATTTACAGGTGAGTAAATATATATATATATATATATATATATATATATATATATATATATATATATATATACTCACCTGTGTTCACTTACCCTTTGCCAGATTGTTGTAGCTCTTTGCGTGTCTCACTTTCCAGTGTTTTCTTGTCTAGTTTCCCAGTGTATCCAGATCCTTTGCCTGTGTTATTGACCACGTCACACTGAGGAGATCCTCTCATTCACTGAGCCAAACTCGACCAACAGTGGCCAGCTAGGGCCTTGTTGTATCCCAACCCTCATATGGTGCCTCTCACCCTGAATAATTCTGGAAAAGTCCAACTCCTAACACAAAGACCAGACTTGGCATGTTGTGCACCCACTTATAAATAAATGTACTTAGCTTGAAATCCCACACCACCTCCTGGGACTGGATCCAGGAAAGGGACCGTGTTTCCCTAAAGGATGAGTTCTTGTTGTGCTTTCCTAAAGGAATAAGTTAATCATTCTTTTGACTTTCCCCTCGCCTGGGACAAATTTGCCATGGGAAATCCTACTGAGAGCCAATGCTCCAGATAATACAGCTGCGTGCAGGCACACAAGCCCCTTCACTTGGTTAGCTATGATTCCAGGAGTGTTGTTCAGAAGTGTCACCTCTTCAATCTGCTCCTTCCTGTCTTCCGTCTCCTGTCTTCAATCAGCCCCACTCGCTTTGCAGAACACCTCCCCTGAGGCTACAGCATGCTGGTGGGAGAGAGATGGAAGATATGGGAGTATGTAAGGGAGAAACATACTCATAGAGAATCGTTTAGAGAGCAACCAAATGTACAAAACATGGATAAAAGCATAAAGTGAATGCTCATGCAGAGAAAAGAGCTCTGAAAGACAAAGACACAGAAATTGAGGCAGTGTGGATGAGAAAGTGAGTAACATTAACAGAAGTATTGCATTGCCAGACCTGAACTGCTACAACTATTATATCTAGTCATAGTTCCACTATCTTTATTGTTACTATAACACTGTTCATCATTCCAACTGCTATAATTATTATGAATCATATTTCTCTATATCTATATATCTGTATCTGTATCAGTGTCCAAACCGGCAGTGACAGATGCCACCCACAAAGAGCCTGGGTCTGTCCAAGGTTTCTGCCTAAAGGAAGTTTTTCCTCGCCACTGTCGCACCAAATGGAATGGAAATTGTTGGGTCTTTGTAAATTATAGTGTGGTCTAGACCTACTCAATCTGTAAAGTGTCTTGAGATAACTGTTATAATCTGATACTATAAATAAAATTTTATTGAATTGAACAGTTGCCTGCGAGAACGTTTTATTCACCTCTACTTGTCCCAAGATGCTATCACAGCAGAATGTTATTACTACAACACTGTGGGAAAATCATTACTTTGTGAATTTGTATGTTGTGCATGCTTGTTTGTGTATTTGCCTTTCCATTGTAAAAGTATCCCATATGCATATGCAGCAGTGTGCGTATGTGTTTACACCCAAAACAGTTTGCACGCATTCTCACTGTGTCTGCAGATCTCACACCAGCCAGAGTTCTGGCTGAAGTCTTTGCCTCCCAGGAAATACGTCCTTTGCTGTTGATGTTATTTACTTGAATAAGACACACACATACACTCATACCAATTATGTAGGCACATACACATATGCATGCAGCTTCATATTCCGACATACACATACATTTACAAATAGTTGCTCACATGTACGTTTGCATGCTGTATAATGATGCACACACCTCACACACAAAAGATGAGAGCTGGAGAGGGAGAAGCTATTATTTGAAAGTTACTTCCTACTGTGAAAATTAGTGATTTGAAAGAACAAGCATCCATATTTGCGGATCAATTAAAGGAGTTGCCTCTTTCACCAGGACAATGGAGATAATCATGAGACAAAAGTGTTTCGATCATCAGATCAGTGTATCCATTAATGTTGCAGCCTTTCTAGTGGTCTGTCATGTTAAGTAGCAGGATAATGTCAATGTCCTGCAATTTCTTTTTTCCAATAAGACTTTAACATCTTTAGCTTTAGCAATGGCCTTTTCCTCCCAAATAAGCCAAGCATAAACAATCTTATATCTGATATTCCAGCTTTTTGGGCTGGAATATCACACCATACAGTATACAACAGCAGCCCCCTTAAGTAGTACTCCAGGGACACAAACACCCATCTCCTGGTTGAAAGTGGAAGAAAACAGATACTCTTAATGTTTGATTAGATACTTCTGAAAATGATCCCCAGCTCACATATTCTGTTTTTCGCAGAAATATGTCACGTTACATTTACTAAATATGCTGTAATGTATGCTTAACTGTGTAATTATTGTTGTATAGGTAATATCCGCTAGCTTGAATGTGCAGAACAAATAACTATAAATATCAATATAACAAACAACATAAATAAACATTGCAATCTGTTCAGTACAGTTTCCTTTTTATATACTGTAGAAAGTAGCCTATAAAAGAACAAATACTAGCCTGTCTGTATATTATTCTCCCCTCTTTATGTCTGTCTTAAGCTCTGTGTATGTGGGTTACTACTTCATTGTCACAGCCTTCATGTCCTGATGATGCTACATTCACCATCATTCTCAACAACCCTCTGTGTCTGACAGCTCAAACATAAGCCTCTTCCTTCCCACCTTCAATGCCCAATCTTTCCACATGATGATGATGTGGTAAATAAAAAAAGATGTCTGTGAACTACAGCACCAGACTATTACAGGGCAAGCCACCTATTGGCTGCAATTTTGTTTTAGTTTTTTTTCTTTCTAATCTTTCTCACCTAGCAGGCCTTCAAATGCAATTTAAGGTTGCCAACATGGAACCGCTTGAAAGTGTTCTCAAGTGAGCTTTGGATATGACAAATGGGTTTAAATTTGTCTTGAAGTACTACGCCAAAGCCAAATGGACATGCTGTTTAATCTGAAAGACATTTTTCTTCTCACCCAAGAGACTTCATCTGTTCTACCGAGTGGTGGTGAGTACCGGGTGTTTTTATGGCTTCAGATAAATACTCCTAGTTGAATGGCAAAATACACAATAGCCAATTTCACTCAGTACTTCTAGATATACTTTAGGATGATTAATAATGTTTAAATAACTTTCCAAGTGGCAGTCCACGAAGTCAAGCTGTTTTATATTGATTTCTTTCTCTAAATGCAGCTTACCATAGGGTAGAGTACAATGGGGGGGGGGGGGGGGGGGGATAAGCTATTGTAGTTTTTCTTGACCTTTCAATGTGTCAATCAGGATCCAACATGCAATTGTAGCTCAAAATGTCTTTACTGGAAAGTTAGCCACCTCCTACTTTGACAAACACAGCCTGAATTCTCTTTTACTGAGTCTTTTTCGGATACACATTTTCTCTCATCTCATCATAGGCAGAAGGTTTAGAAAAGGCTTTAGACTGGGATTATGTGACCTTTTCCAACTAGGTCTGACTGCCTGGGAGACTACTTTCCTAACCTGCCTTCTATCCTAGGATTTAGGGAGTGAGAGATGATGAAGGTAGAATAAAATAGTTTAATGCCCCCCAACTCTCTCTAACCTAAATCTCCACCAGTATTAAATATAGCTAATATCTTATGTTCAAGGCTGAATTTCACAGTGGTAAACATGGCAGATGAAAAAAGTTTTTTTTTGAATCTCAGAATTCAAAAAATAAACGTCTACATAATGTTCAGCTTTGGGTCTCTGATTCCTTAACATGTTCTAAGCTTGCCCATCTTTCTACTGGTTCTGTATGATGTGTGCTTTGGACACACAAACACATTTATCATATTAGTCCCGAACTGACAGGTTATTTCTATTTAAATGTGTTCTCACAAACAAAATGAACACATTCGGTTCAAGTCAAACTATATGGTGATATGCAATGTCAACAAAAAATATGAATCACAGTAGGCAATTTTACTGTGTACATAATGTATAATGTTTACCACATTATGCAATACTGTATGTACACACACTGAAAAACACACAAACATAGATCATATCAGTCAATTGTGTTGCTCACTTTATACAGGGCAAACAAATACTGAAAGCAGAAACGTACATTCATTTTCACAGCTGTCTGAATCAGTCTCCCACTCATCCATCATACGGAACACTCAAACAGCCTGCCTGCATCTTTAACAAACATACACCAGAATCACACATCAGGGACACACAACCCATTTATTGAAGCTATCTTCCACCACCATCATGTGACAGTACACACACATGTTCAACACATATCTGCTTTTGGCAGCTATTGTGTGCTTCGTTAGCTATGACTCTGGTCCCTATGGATTAAAATGTTATTAGCATTAGCCTTGGTACAGTATTGAGCTATTGATTACAGCACCTGTTTCTTTATGTTTGTCTCGCATGTTTTGTGTGTTTAATGTCATTTAATAACCTAACCCACACTGTATGTACAGACACAATTTGTTTCACAAATAATGCCAGCAACCATGTGACTCCTACTGTAAAAGAGACCTGTATTGTTAAGTGAATCAGTTCAGTAATGTCGTGCTTGGTATAAACAAACCAGAAAGAAAAAAAATCTGCCCTAAGGCAACTTTATTCTGAAAAGCTCCTGATCTCTGGCAGACTGGGTTCACAGTCTGTCAGATTAAAGTTGACAAACCCTGACTTTAGCCTGGGGCTAGCAGAATTAGCTTCCACTTTGCAGGGTTAATGTTACATCTGTATCAGTTAACCCCGATCTAACTGATCCACTGTGAGATAACAATGTGCAAGCCTACTACAAATAGAAAAAAGGTGAGAAAGAAAGTAGGAAAAAGGTGAATGCACCAACTTACACATTTTTACAAAATGTAGCATAATCTCTATTTAAAGGCAGGGTTGATAATGTTGAAAAGCTACATGTAGCCTCTCCTCTGGGCTCGGTCTAACCCCTCCCCCTGCCATTGGGGTTCCTCCCCCACACGCAGAGGTGCATGAGCACCGCTGTGTCACTACTTTAGTGCAGAGCGGAGAAAGGACTGCAATTTCTCATTCACAGGTAAGCAATCACATAATATTATTATTTCTCCTCCATTCTCCAGTAGACTTGCAGTAACTCCATCAGCGACAACGTGCATCAAGCTCAGGCTCATACATGGGAGGGTTAGCGTACGTGCAGCGGGGCAAGGAGGCATTTCATTGGTTCTTTTCAAGCAGAACAATTGACCATGATTTGAACTCTCACTGAGCCACTGAAACCTGTTCAAAACAATATAAAAGAGCAGAGATTGCACCACTAGGCTGATTCTAGTAATACTACTGATTGTGATGCTGCTGAGGATAAAAGTCTAATTTATTTTTAATTGTGATACATTGCGAAGCCAATTGTTTAAAATGGATAGTTGGATTTTATGGAAATGAGCTAATTTACTGAGAGTGCTATTGATCTCATCTAACTCTCATCTCGAGTATGCATATTTTCCAAGATGAACTATTTCTTTAAACATTTTGCTGAAAGTACACATTTAAAATAGAAATGTGCATTTTTTAATTCAAATTGTATCAGTATTTGAGTTCAAGGAGGACTACTCACCTATCTGAATAAATGTCAGTCCACAAATAATGAAACAAGCCTAACAAATCTATATATCAAATCTATATATATATATTCAGAACCAACTGAACAATAAGCACTGTTAAATAACTGTTTTATAAGTGTTTTCATAATTGTTCATAACTTTCTCATTGTCTCTTTCATTGAAGAACCAGTGGGTGAAACTGAACTGTCCGGTATTTTGCTGCTGTGTAAGTGGATTGCATGCTACAGCTAACAGCGCTAGGTTAAATTGACCCGGCGCTGATTGCTTCTCTGGCTGTGTGGGAGATAATGTGCTGGTGCAATATATCTGCACTAAGACATTACTGATCTCCCCAGTGCAAAACCCTATGCTACTGAATAAGTCATTTTTATTATGTGAGGTCAGTCTGTCTGGGTTGTCTGAGATATCCCAGTCTGTGGCCTTTGCTCCTTTAAATAGTTCTTTCTTGATATGAGATTCCTCCAGGGTACAGGTTTCATCAACCGGCGGTCAGTTTCAGTGTTTGGAAAAAGTGGTCACAGTAGAGTCATTCTCCTCTGCTTCTGTATTAAAGTCGATTTGTCTTAAATTTTGTTGGGGCAGTTCCTTCTGTAGTTTTTTACGTAGTGTGGAGATAATCATTCCCCAAATTATCCTCAACCTTATTTATTTTGGCTTCCAGGGTATATCTTACATTCCTGTGGTGACATTGTACTAGTTTATGTTCTAAAGCAATTTCACTTCATCATCAGTCTAAACAAAGAAGTCTGTCTTGTGTTTGTGTGTGATTATTCTAGATATTATATTAATTGTATAGACCTCATGGTGCACTCTCTTCCTCAAACTTTGTGTGTAAAACAGCAACATTACCCTATGAATAATGGTCTATAACCGTTCAGGTTGCCTATACATGCCCAAACAATGATATTTTGAAAATGATCCGAAAATATTTATGTGAGAGAGAGAACATTACATTTTAAATGTCTCTGTGTAAAAAGTGTGTAAGCAGGGGCACAGGCACAGGCAGAGGAGGCAATTTTATTTTAGAAGTTGTCTGCTGTAGTTATGACTGATCCTGGGGCAGGGCCATCACAGGAAAACAGCAAAACATATGACGCAACTATATGACCTTCCGGCAATGGTAACTCAGTGATATACAGTGGGTAACACAGCACCGTAAAGAAAAGACCTTTCGACAGCAGGTGTGGTAAAAACACTACCGCTTTTGTCCAAAGGGGGCCGCTGGAATCAACACAAACTAAAAGTTACATATACCCACTTTAACCTAATCATCATCATTGTCTTTTGTCAGGGTAATTCACCTCACATATGCACACACACACACACACACACACACACACACACACACACACACACACACACACACACACACACACACACACACACACACACACACACACACACACACACACACACACACACACAGACAGTTTGACACAATGTTACAGTGACGCCAATGTCATGCAAGCCATACTAGCCTGTGTGGGTGTGTAAGAGCAGTTCCTCTACTTAGGCTAACAGCAACTGTGACAAGCCAGAGTTAGTCAGCTCAAAAGCTCTAGCCTGTGGCGTGTGTGTGTGTGTGTGTGTGTGTAGGGTATGTGCATTTTCCATTGATAGTACACAAAAGTTATTATGTGCTATCAGCCCGGACACACACGCGCCCCTACTCCAACACTGCGGATGAAGCTCGGTAAATATGGGCTGTGTGTGTGTTTGTAGGGCATGCAGTGACTCAGGGAATCATTGCATGGTTTCTTACGGTAAATCCTTATCTCGTCCGTCTGACAGATACAGATTTTAATCTCCTACCCTTCATCCCACTTTTTCATCCCTCTTTTATCTTTCATCACACTTCCATTCAATTTTAGTTCATTTGATATATGCTTTTTTTCCCCAAGGAAATAACAACATAAAGCACTTAAAGTGTGAAAAAATAAAACCATACACGGCGATGACTGTAAGTGACAATAGCAACAATCAACCACAAGCTCTGCAGAGCTCTTTGTGACAGGTTTTCATTACAACCAAACTGTATTGCTTTCTTTATTTTTCCTGTTTTCTTTCCATCTGCTTTTCTGCTTCTCTAACCTTCACTGTTTTCCATTCCTTACTCTTGCTTCTTCACATCACATCATGTCTCTTACCCTCATAACATCCTTCCACGTTGCATGCCACCCACCCTCTCTCTGCTCCACCTCTTCTTTCCTCATCATCACTCTCACTATATAAGGCCACCGGGTCAAATGTGTACTGCTGAGCTGTGACACACACACACACACACACACACACACACACACACACACACACACACACACACACACACACACACACACACACACACACACACACACACACACACACACACACACACACACACAGAACAACAGGCTTAGAGGCTGAGGTTTAAAGACAAATAAGGGTGCATTTCAAAGACAATGCAGTAGATATACCACATAGAGCGGAAGGCTGAACACACAAGTAGTTCTGTTTTTAGTAAGATGAAACTCTTTTAAAGAGAGGATATATTCCTGGGAAGTATTTTTAAAGAGGAAACTGTCAACTGTAATCACAACGGTGTTAGCATTAGATTAAGGGAGATGTCAATCCAGCATGGTCTGTAACATTTCACACAGTAGACTCAAAACACCTACGTGGGTTGATAATTTAAGAGAATCGTATCTGACTGAAGAAAACAGTGAAGCAACCTGCACGACATCAGCTCTGGGTTGCAACAGCTACGTGTTACAGTTTTTTTCCGATTGCTTAAGCACTATTTTGAAAACAGGGACCGTTTTTTCAGAAAACTACACACAATCAGCACAACCACACACCCAATCAGCAGAACACATCAGACCCTTTGCAAAATGAAACACATTTTATCAGTTAACATTTTATAAAAAAACATATTTTGTTACTATACACTGTAAAAAAAAAAAGTTATTTCACTGGAATTTACTGTAAAATTTTACGTGTTTTTTTCCGTTTTTTCTACATTAAGTGTTAATGCCATAAAAATACGGAAAAATACTTTTATTTAAAAAAAAACACATTAAATAAAGGTTGTAGTCTGTGAATTGATATAATGAGAAAATATAGTTGTTTAACAGGATAATTCCATTGCTTAATGAGCTTGAAAGTTAAATTACATAGAATTTTATGTAAAAAGACAAAAAATAACCATAATTTTACTGAGTGTAAAATTGAGGCATCTTTCTGTTTTTTTTACAGTTAAACCTTAAAATTAATATAAAGAAACGTTAAAAAACAATCGTGAAAAAACGGTAAAAAGTCTGGCAGCAAAGTTGCCAAACACTTACCGTAAAATGACAGTCAAAAACCTTATGTTATTCTACAAAGAACTTCTTTTTAAAATACAGATATTTACTGTACATTTTCTGTATTTTTTCCGTCCAACTACTGTAAAATTAAAAAGAATTGTAATCATAAAACATATTTAGAATGTTAAACAAATGTATAAATCTGTACAAACACTGACAAATATTGCAGAATACCTTAAAATTACATAAATTGAATGAAAACTGCTGTTTTCATGCTGTTTTTTTTTTGGTAAATTCACAAGATTATCCAATCCATCCACAAGAACTCCCTGTCAAAGTACAGAGTCTGGATGTAAAACACACAGAAATCATGTCAAATGAAAGTAAAATGACCCTCTTTTTACAGCCCATTAATAGTATCTTAAAAGCTTTAGGCATTTATTTTATATGATTATCCAGTCTATTTACAGTAAATTCCTGTTTAATACTGGTTTTCTACTGTACAAAAAAGCAACTATCTAATATACCTACATACTTTAACCATTAATATAACAGTTTTACTTTATATAAACAGTACTTTATAGTGATTAAACACAACTATTCAATATATCTACAGACTTATCCCATTAATATACTGTTTGTTTACTTTGTAAAAACATTTGACAGTATTTACAATTAAATATCCAATATATGCATCAGAGACTCTTCAGAAAAATAAATAAATAATAAGTAAATATTGGTATAATGTATAGGGGTCCATTTTAGCTTATTCAATGTGGTCTCATACATACTGTGTTAGTGTTTTAAATCGCTGTCAAACATCATCCTGGCCAGTATCTCTTAATGGAAGTGTACTAAAGGGGTTACCAGAGGTACTGAGACAAGTAGGACCAGCCTGACCCGTTTAATGCATTGAATGAGGCTGACATGAACCCTCACTGCATGGCCTCAACCACTCCACATCACAAACCCACAAGCATTGTTCTCAAGTATAGTTGGATCAATGTAATTCTATTAGAAACTAAAATACTGTAATATTTTGTAAGCATATTTATGGTAATACAAACAGTAAAAGAACTTGGCAGCACACAAGCTTAAACAACCAGCTAAAGCCGTATCGCACCAAATCACCACTGGGGCCTATGTGGACAAAGATACTGTATTCAGATCTGTCTTTGTAAAAATATAGATTCTCTCACCTAAATATTTGTGGAAACAAAGCCATAGCTTCATTTAAGGGAATGCATAAGAGACAAGAGTCAACCTAAACTGCAAGCCTTGGATGTACATGATGTCTGTTTTAGTCCAAGTCTGAGATATGCTCATCACTATATAATCATGTTTTGGTCTGACAAATGAGTTGACAAAAGAATCGTACAGCCACAGTTCACATCACATAGGCCCACAACCCTATAGGCCTACAGGATGGCGATACAGTACACAGAGAGCCAGGCAGCCTACATCTTCACTATCCTAATATTTTAGGGGGCATCTGATGATCTTGCCTCATTTAACTTCCGTGGAGGCCATGTGAGGCTATTTCAGATTCAAAGCCCAACATCTTTTTCCATTGACTGCTTACTTTGCTGATGTCTGCTGTGATGCCTTATACTGTGTCCACTCTGGCTTCTGATGTTTGTTCCTGTCTATGTCATGCAAACAGCTCAGAGCATGAGCTTCCCTCTTATGTGGGGTAGAATGAATATTATGCATGTCCAGTACCTCAAAAGCCTCACCAGCGCCTGACAAGACCTCTGTGATCTGATCACCTCTGCCTCTGACACAGGCATTGATGCACATATAGCCTGGGCAATATGTGTTCCATTTAGGTGTAACATTAATACGTTAATACGTCTGCTACACTTTTATAAGGGGTGGAAAATCAATATTCATGCACACCAGTACCTCAAATACATACCTGCTTGCCTAACTTACACACCACCTAACCTAACTTGTTCAACTAGTTCCAACCCTCATACAGTTTAATTCAACCCTGCGTTGATACGCCATAACAGACACAACAGAGCCATACGTGTAATGCCAGATGTTGCTTCATAGTGTCCTATACCTGTAATTTACTGTAACAATAAAGAAATCTTGAATTGTGTGCGGCTGCCCATTTAAAGTGTGTCCCCTCTTATGAAAGTCATGCCTACTGACAAACAGTATGGACATCTGCAACATTATGCTTATTTGAGAAATGATCTGTTTTTTCATAGGCCTTTCATAAAAGGCTGTTAATCCACTTTAAAAACGTTGGAGGCTGTCTTCCAATACAATATGTTAGACCAGAGGTTTTGAAAGTGGGAGGCAGGCCCCCCTAAGAAGCTCCAAACTGTTTTAGGGGAGGCTCGTGAATGTAAATGAAAATTAGGAATTCAGAAATACAGTAGTTTGGGGAAGTTTAGTGTTTTTATCAGTCAGAAACTAATAAATGCATGCGGGACAAACCTCTTTTTTATGTATTTGGTGTACTTGAAATAATATGTAGCATACACATTCTTTTCCTTATGAAGGTGCATGATACATTTGTTACATTATTTTTCTCTTAATATTAAGACCCAAAATGAGTGTTCAACAAAATGCCAGGTCTTTGTGCAGTCCTACTGCTCCCTCAAATCATTTTGCCTCTCCCCAGTTTCTACAGGTCAAAGGGAATAAAGAGTTTTTCATGGGCTGAGGTAATATAAGGTGAATAAAGACATGAAGTATGAATAAAGCCTTACATTGGTGTGCTATATATTGTTTTAGTTTAGCAATACATGCAATGTGTGAAAGACTGGGAAGTGATGTTAGTGCTCAACAGTTCAACCAAGGCTTCTGTAGCATCAACATGAATTTAGTAATCTGGGGGTGAAGCGATGCAAGACCTTACAATGGTTGAAAAAACATAAATGTAAACAGAATTAGTCTCTTTAGTCTCTGTGCTTCAAATATCAAGAAAGTGCGCGCAGATTCAAATAACTGAATGTTGTGAAATCATTGGATGAATCATGCCAGGCGAGACAATCTTGACCAATGGTATTGTTTGACTTCAGAGGGGGAGGGGCTAACGTCAAGATCAACGGCACAGAGACACTGTGGAGTGGATAAGGTAGCTAGCTAATGCAGGACATTTCCATGAAGATTCACATTCAGCTTTCACTTCAGGTAAAGTAATACTGTTGTTTTTATTTACATGCAGTTTCCTCACGAGATATCAACTGAACATGAGTTAAGATAACACTTGCAATTTTAAAATGTCAGCAGGGATAACGTTAGCATTTGCCGTTTATGTGCCTTATCAACATCTGGCGCAACATTATGCCTGTCCTTAGGTAACGGTAGCCTTGAATGTGAACCATGCACCAGTCGTAATGTTAGCTAGCTAAATATATAGGCTAGCTAACAGTTAACTATATTATAGTTGTCAGTTGACTAACGCTAACGTCAGCGTTCCATGTTTAACTTAAGTTCCTATTTCCTCGTGCAAACACGGACCTGACAAAGACAGTGGCAGTTAACTTAGTAACGTTAACTTGCTAAGTAACGTTATGTTAGACTGTTTAGCAGGTTAGCTTGATTAGCTAGCCAGGTACTAATACTAGTAATTAAAGAAACGTCATAACGCTCCGTTGCTCCTAACACTAGGTAGTTAACATTACATGCTAGCTAAGCTATCTCAGCTGACTAACTTTAATTTGGTTCTACTTTATGAACAGTGAACCACACGTTGTAATTAACGTTTTACCCCTGCTTCATTCAAGATTGTGTATCAAGTTACAACATGACATTACACAGAGAGACTGCTTTGTGGACCACAACATCTTAATTTGAACGTGATCGTTATTTTCACTCATGATTCAGTGTGTCCAACTTAACATTATCATTCTGTCTTTCCAGAGAGAATGTTTCCATTCTCGCTTTCCACATAAAAGTAGATGGACAGAGAATTGAACAAACTCAGAAATAAGATATAGGCTACCTGCTCTACTTAGAAGTGTCTCTCCTTCCAGTCCAGACCACTCAGTATGTAATTAAATTTTAAGTTTCATTTTTGCTGTAAATCTAAATAAATAATTACCTGGTGGTCAATGCTGGCAAGCCACCACAAATACATTAATGTAGCTATAGTACTGTTACAGTAATGTTGAAATGTTAAAAAAAATCTCACCCTAATTCTTTAATCCCTGTTTAGGCAAGATGGAAGAAAGGAGGATACAAGATTAAGAAGAACAAGGAGAAAAAGAAAGCTAAAGTAAAGAGATGTTCACCATACAGTATCACACGTAATCAGCTGTACCTTACCACATCTTTCTCACCCATGATATGGCTCTCATTCTGTGTTCGGTTTGACAAGGATCAAGAGGCCAATGACCAGTTAATGAAGGCTGAACCAACAGACCAGACTGAGAACAGGATAGCCCAGAGCAAGAGGGGGCCCAGCAGAGGCTAAGGAGGAGGCAGAACACCCACATACAGCTGAAGGAGGTACCGAATGACATCTGCACTGGTAATAGTTGCTTTACCTGGGCTGTGCTTGTAAACAAAAACAAACCGAGGTCTGAACCGAACGTGTATTTGTCACATTGTTACACCCCTATTTGTTGGTACAGCCTTACTTGAGTCTAAACACAGTGACTTGGGACTTGTTCAAGATGGTGAAGGTTAAAGCGTAACTCGGCAAAATGCAACCATGGGTGTTTTTGTGAATGTACCCGAGTCAAACTTCAGGTTAAAAGCATAATTAGGACGGTAGCACAGCTTTTAAGATTTACCATATCTTCGTTTTCCGGTCAAATGGCCTTTTGAATGGGAGAGCTAGGGGCACTACTATGATCACATCAAAATGACTTTTTTTAAAACACTAAGAAGGCTCAACACAACATGAAACTTTGCTCCAAGTATCACCAGGGGATCTACACATTAACGAAAGTATTGAGAACATTGATTGTGTTCACAGAGTTTACTAAAAAAGGTTTTTGAACGACTTAGTTTAGCAGTTGTTGTTTCCGGGTGCTAACATCTCCAAATGCAGCTTAACAGGGAGGAGAGTAAAGATGGAAAGCTCCTAAAGCTTAGTTCCATATAAATACACGGATAATTTATTGTTTAGTCATTAGTGAAAAACCATATCTACCTTGTAGTTGAAAAAGGAGCCTCACATAAGAATTACATTTCCTCTTATTGAGTCTGTTCATTCGCATTTGGAGATTGACACTTTTTGAGAGATGGTAGCGCCCGGAAACAACAGCTACAGTGAGTTGTTCAAAACCTTTCTTTTTAGTAAACTCTGTGAACACAAACAATGTTCTCAATGCTGAGTTCATGTGTAGAGCCTCTGGTGATACGTGGAGCAAAGTTTCATGTTGTGTCAAGCCTTCTTAGTGTTTTGAAAAATAGCTAATTTTATGCTATCATAGTAGTGCCCCTAGCTCTCCCATTCAAAAGGCCAGTTTACCAAAAACAAGAATACGGTGAACCTTAAAAGTGGTGCTTCCGTCCTAATTATGCTTTTAAACTAAAGTTTGACTCGGGTACGTTCACAAAAATGTAAACAAACAACAAAATATTAGGGCTGCACGATTTGAGGAAAATATCTAATTGTGATTATTTTGACGGATATTACGATTGCGATATGATTCACGATATTGGAGGGAATGATGTTTTTTTATTTTCATTGAAAAATGTTTTTAAAAAATGATTGAAGTGTGATTTATTTTGCGAGGATCTGTGCCAAAACAAAGATTTTTTCCTTCAGTCTGTAGGATAGGATTTGTAGGCCGGGACGTCTCTGCAGCACCACAATACTTTATTTACGGTTTGACACATATTTAGCCTTCAACAAATATTGCGCCCCCTGCGATTTGGATATTGCACTAGTTCATATTGCGATTTCGACAATATTGCGATTAATTGTGCAGCCCTACAAAATATATTGACATGCGAAATAATCGCATGGAAAAAACGTCCTTGGTGTGCAAATGTCTTTATTCTCACCTCTGATATTTGTGAGTAAGAGCTACTCTCTCACAAAGCCACAAACCAGAGATTTTAGACTCAGACTATGATGTCATCAGGTTACTAAGCTGCTTCTTAGACAATACATGTGAAACTAATTTTGTAGAATAAAAAAAGAAAAGAGGTTTATTCTATGTTAGCGTTTCAATTCTGAAACACTAAATCTCCCCGTTACCTCCTAACATCCCGCAGGCTGTTCTCAGAGTCATCTTTAAAATCTTTCTCAAGTCATTGTTTTTGGAAAAGCTTATACATTACATTATATCAGATGACATCACAAATTTTAGTTTTTGGATTTTGGAGAGAGTTGTTCATGTTCACTGACATTTTGAACACGCACGTATGAATTCCCAAATTGCCCATAGTTCCCCTTTTGCTATAATGCAATGTACCAGACAGTTTTTGCTCACATAAGTTTATTCATATGTTAAGGATTAAGGATAGCACTGTTTAATAGTGCATTTATTTGTAAAGCAAGCAGTAAATGGTCATTTTATGATAGTTTCTGGTTATGATACATTAAAATACTTAAAATCTCATACATCTCAAAAAGGGATGTGCAGTGAATGGATTGGACAATGCTGTAAAATGTCAGCAGAAAAGATTGATATATTTATTGAGTGTAAAAGTAGTTGATGCAAATGCACTTTTACATAGTCCTTTTGGTTTTTGTACATTCAAAACCCCATTTACTGATGAGGTCGTTGTGAACATATATTGGATAGTAATAGTAATTACTGTCAAATAATGTTTATGAAGCAAGTCCCATGCACTTGCACAAAGTCTGTAGATATATTGGTGTTGCTTGTTATTACTGTCAAATAAAGTTTATATAAATAAACATGTATGTACATATAATGGAGAGTTGCTTGTTATTATTGTCAAATAATGTTTATATAAAGTAAACCCCTTCAATGAGGAAAAGTCTGTAGATATACCAGATAAGTGCTTTTAAATTACTATAAAACTATGTTTATATAAAGTAACCTCATGTATTAATAGTAAAGGTATGTATATATATATTGGAGAGTTGCTTCTAAATTACTATAAAACTATGTTTATATAAAGTAACCTCATGTATTAATAGTAAAGGTATGTAGATATATTGGAGAGTTGCTTCTAAATTACTATAAAACTATGTTTATATAAAGTAACCTCATGTATTAATAGTAAAGGTACGTAGATATATTGGAGAGTTGCTTCTAAATTACTATGAAACAGTGTTTATATAAAGTAAACACCATACAATAATGGTAAAAGTATGTATATATGTTGGATAGTTGCTATTAATTACTATAAAGAACAGTTTATATAAAGTAAACCCGCATACAATAACGAGGTTAAGTCTGTAGATATATTGGATAGTTGCTTGTGATTACTGTTGAATACTGTTTATATAAAGTGAACACCCATACAATAATGGTAATATTATGTTTATATATTGAATAGTTGCTTTTTATAACTAAAAAGCACTGTTTATATAAAGTAAACCTCATATAATAATGGTAAAGGTATGTAAATATACTGGATATTTGCTTCTAAATTACTATGAAACAATGTTTATTTAAAGTAAACACCATACATTAATGGTAAAAGTATGTAGATATATTGGAGAGTTGCTTGTAAATACTATCAAATATTGTTTATATAAAGTAATGACTATTATTATTAGGTTTATGCAAGGTATTATCCCATTATATTCTTTTTTTATACAGTAAAAAAACAGTATTTAACAGGAATTTACTGTAAATAGATTGGATAATCATAAAATAAATGCCTAAAGGAGGGTAATTGAAAGTTATTTGACATCATTTTTGTGTGTTTTATATTCAGAAATCTGTACTTTGACATGGAGTCATTGTGGATGGATTGGATAATCTTGTGAATTTACCAAAGAAAACCGTATTAAAACAGCAGTTTTCAGTTAAATTGTGTACTTTTAAGGTATTTCTGCAATATTTCTTAGTTTTGATAAAGATTTATAATTTTTTTTCACATTCTAGAAATGTTTTATAACAAGATTGTTTTTTTAATTTTACAATATTTAGACTGTAAAAATACAGAAAATATTTACAGGAAATATCTGTCTTTAAAAAAAGAATTTTTCTGTAAAATAATGTAAGGTTTTTTACTGTAATTTGACGGTAAGTGTTTGGCAACTTTGCTGCCAGACTTTTTACCGTTTTTTTACGATTTTTTTTTTTACAGTGTATGAAACACACACATTCCATATGACTTAATTCAGTTTGAGCCAGTTAACCACTGCTGTTGCTAACCTAAAACACTTTTAGCAATTCTACTTCTCAGTGATTAGAGTACTACAGTAATTCAATCAGGAGAGACTTTGTTTGCAGATATGCAAGAACAATATTTATTATACAACTGCATGACAAAAATGCATGAGTCTTTTGGAGATTAGACTCCATCAAATTAATATTTTTTAAAGGGGTAGAGAATAGGAAACATATCCCCCGATGGAGTCTAGACACTGGTGGCGGCGGAGAAGAGACCGGGGACCAGACCGACGAGGCAAACGGAATGGCCATCCGGGAGAATCATGAAGACTGGAGGCAGCAGGGGAGGTGGAGGGTTGAGCGCTTTCCTGAAATGAAAAACTGTCACCAAAAGAAACCTATTTAAGCAGAGCTGTAGTGCTGTGATTGGTCCTTGAATTCTGTGGTCATGACTGATTGGTTTAAGTGAAAGTATGGCTTCTAAACAGCTGATTTGATTTACGGAGAAAGAGTACTGATTGGGTTAACGACGTCTTCCTGAAAGAATTTGCGCTGAGCTTCATTACTGTAAATGAAGTACACAGAGAAAGTGCAAATATACAATAAGTTCACCAAACACTACACAAGACCAATGCTGCAGACTGAGGAAAATATAATTTATTTCTCTCCGTGTACCCTAATCAGTCAACATGTCAACATGGAGAATCACAACAAAACATGTCCCAGTTTTCATACAGCTACTACAGTAGTGTGCATACTGTAACACTGTTAGCTCAGCAAACAACAGACAAACATAAAATAGGCTACTGTATCCAGTACAGGTTACAATTACAAACAAAAAACATTAAAAAAAGATCTGAAAAAAAACTGAAAAAACAGTACAGAAAATACTAGACTTACCTGCTGCATTTTTATAGTGCTTAAACCTGAATGGTGTGTCTACAATTAAGCAATCATGTGTTTACGCACCTGATGGCTGTGTTTCACAGATCGGCTCATAGTTGCGGTCATTTGACAATGAGTGCTTTGGAATTGCAAGGAAGTGACATCATGATATACTTCTGTGTCTAATGTATAAAAGTGTGTTTAGTGTTTTGCAAATCACTGTGTGTATTGTTTTGCAAAAAGTGTGAGGGTGACGTGCTTATAGTGGTGCACATCTGGGCCAATGTTTTGCTCCTTGAGTGTAAGGTTTTGATAAATGTGTAATACTTTTGATTTCAGTGTGTAAGACTAGTTTCAACATTCCAACTTAAGACAGAGTTTACACACTACTTACTTTTTAAAGGTTGCACCAGCTGAAATAGTTCCAACGCAGACATAAGTTACAACTTAAATCTCACACCCAGGCTTAGTAGGTGTAAAGGAATATTTTACATTTCCAGTATATTTGGAATCAGCCCATGATGAACTGCTTAGGTAAGATCAGCAATAACAGCCACCATAGCCAAACTAAACTAAACAACTAATAAACAACTAAACAGTAGGACTTAGAGACACTCAACTGTCACTCACAGGACTAGCCAAACAAGACAGCATAAAAATGTTACTGTTGATTCAGAGAAAGACAAAACACTAAATCAATGACACAGAATCTAGGAGAGAGAGTGTGACAGGAATTGTCACAGTTACATGTCTGAGTCAACTAAGCGACCCGGATGCTGCTTTTAGCCACTGCTAATGTAATCTTAGTAGACATTGGCTTCTGGCAGATACAACATTTAGTCCCAGGAGGTAAACTCTAAACTGCTGAAGGCTTTGCAGAACATGTATTTCTGAAATTGCCATTAGGTGTTTTCTTCTCTTACCTGCAGTGTGCTGCTTTCAAACCCTTTGTTGTACTGTAAAAATAATGCTTCTAAACCAATTTGTGACAAAACTCCAACCTGTAATTTCTGTCAAAGGACAAAAAGTAATTGAGACATGTTTCTCCAGGAGACTGTAGCAGAAATTCAGACACTGTTCTGCAATTTAAAAAAAAAACATGTCTGCAACAGTTGCCCGGACTGTACTGCTTTAACTGAGCTGTATGAAAAGAAGAGCACAATAGGAAAAAATAGGATCTATCCCCCACCTGTGCAGCAGTCAATAATATATGCAACATGCATGAAGGTCTTTTACAATACCATTTAACATTTTCAATCAAACAAATGATACTGCTGGTCCATCAGTTTGTGGTGAAAACGGTGCCTATCAAGTGCATGGCCGTTTATATTAATATCTAACAGGTTAGCTGGAATTTTTGCCCATTTCAGTGCTCTGCTGTGTCTCGATTCGACAGCTCTGGGTGGTTCTCAAATCAGCCTCGTCTCTTTGGTTTTCCTCCCGCATGCCAGCTCTGATGTCGCTCCAGTGGAGGATCCGTTAGGGAGGCCAGATTGTCCCAGAGGCTGCCCCGGGCACGGGTTGTGACGACAACTGTGCTACTCTGCCAGCCAACAGGCCCCCCTCCTGGGAACCAAGATGCGCGCACACACACACACACACACACACACACACACACACACACACACACACAGGCAGGCAGAGAACACAGACATTGTGGGAGAGAGAAAAATGACACTACTGGGCTCGATAACATGCAGCTCACACAAAAAGCTCAGGCTGACATTCCCCTCATGGCAGTGTGACATGTAGAAGTGTTTCTCTCTTTGTTCAGTGCAAGCCATGAAGCAAAGCCAGATAATTAAATTATACTCATTTATGGATATGATGGATCACTAAAGCGGGTCAGCGATGAAATGATCAGTAAGGACATATTTGTGGAAATTACACAGTATCCTGATTATACATTTTTTAAATGTGGTCTGACTGTGTTCTGTATTCTCCATCAGCCTTAGTAATGTTTGTTTATAGCTATTTTTTTGTAGTGGTTCATAGAAAATTATATTATAGCTTATGTTACATTGTGCACACAGTATATATGAACTGCTTAGCAGAATTAACAATTGTTACAGTCAAAGAGTTCAATCAGTGCCTCTGACATGATTAACCATTATAACCCTAAAGGTAGTTTATTACACAGATGTTATACTGACTTACATTATATAAATGGATACATTTTATTCTGTCCACCACCATCATCATTATAGTTCAGCTCAGTTAGCAGCTGCAATACAGAGGAAAGCCAACGTTAAAGCTGCACTAATTATGATCTTTATTATAAAAATGGGTCTTCTGTGAACCTTTAGCTCCTAACGTCAAGTAGTCATGTAAATATAACTATAGCATCCTTTCGTATTATGGAGCGAGCTCTCATTTTCTTATATAGAAATTATATCCTGTAGATTATGTCCCCTTAAATTATCATTTAAATGTTAATAAAAGTCATAGCAATTTCCCATAACCTTGTTTGCTTCCTGACCCCAAGGTTCAAAACCTCTGCTGTAGCTAAAACACAATGTTGATAGCTGATGGTAGCAATAATAACCTTACGAAGAATGATCAATGGCAACATGATCAATTTGAATCCATCATGTCTATGTTCTGTCGACATGGTTACGTGTTATCCTTGATGTCATTGAAACTCATTTGCAGGTATATACCAGACTAAAACCCCAGCCAAGGGGGGAGGATTTACAATTCAAACCATTTATCACAGCAATATGTTAAAAAAGGAAAACGTGGCTGCCAGGGAGAACTGTCTGTGATGGTGTTTTAGAGGATAAATCCAATCACCTTGAGAAACTTCATGGCAACTTCATGTTTGTTACATGGTTAACCTGTTCATGCCACAGCTTTCCTGTCCCATCACGCTCATCCAGGATTCCCGTGTAGTGTGAAAAAGGTTTGGATAACATGTCCTGAAAAGCATGTTTGTGTGTACTTTCAAAGGTTCAAAGAGTATCCAAGCCTACAAATATGCAATGAAATCTCTGAAGGTTAACAGACCGGCGTCACTGTACTCAGCATGTGTGTGAGCCAGGACAATTTCTGCAATGTTTGTGTCTGTGTTTGTCTGCGTGAACTGTCAGCACTTGAAGACAATATCTTAGGCGTCTCTGGTGGCATTTTAGGGATCTATGACATGATCACACATACAAGTGTGCAGCAGCAAAATAGTTTATACGCAACTGTGAGTAAGGTGATAAAAGGTCAAAGACCATAGTTCTGTTAGAAAACCTTTTTCTGTTGTGTCTGTATGTGCTTCCTGTATGTCAAATGTGTCCTTCTCACTTTAATGATTTTAAGTCTCTCCTCCAGTGAGGCTGTTGGCTTTGTTATCAGCTGGAAGCAAAGTGAGCTACAACTGTTCTGGAGATATGAGAAAATTGAAACAGAAACTTCATATTACAGATGGCTAATCTCTCAGTGGGATCCAGCCTTTTCAAATCTGGCAAAACATGAAAACAACATCTTGGCATACACAGTGATGAATTACTCCATCTTTAACACACACACACACACACACACACACACACACACACACACACACAGGCACACACACACACACACACACACACACACACACACACACACACACACACACACACACACACACACACACACACACACACACACACACACACACACACACACACACACACACACACACACAACCATTCCCTGTAGCTCTGGTTTGACAAAAGCTTTAATGATTTTGTTAAACGCTGCAGGTGCAGCTCTTGGTAGCATATTATCCAAGTTCAGCCAAAACATGTAATCTGTAACTTTGAACATTTCTCTGTCGTGTTGGAAATGTTTCACAGCCCTGAGGTGGCAGCAATGGCATCGACACGGTACTAAAAATGTCACCACAACTTATATCAACTCTGTGTAATTTGCTTTAAAAAAAAGACCATTTACCTCTTTCATTCTGATAGCTTGTAGTCTCACTTTGCCAGACCATCCACATGCTGCGGAGAAGAGGAGGGTCTGTCTACTCCACACAGCACTCTGGGATGGGAGAATAATGTGCTCTGGTTTATTAGCATTTCTTTAAACCAATCACAATCGTCTTGGGCCACTGTAAAAACTTTGTGCGAGAGAAAACTCAGATTGGACAGATAGTCTAGCTAGCTGTCTCAATGTACCCTGCAGAGATCTGAGGACCAGTTAACCATAGTCCTCATAAATCCACCGGAGTTTAGAATTCCAACACAAAGAAAGAGGAAGGAATGGTAAAACCGGAGCAATCCCAGAAGTGGAACATCAATATATAGACTAGATATAGATATAGATATAGATATACAGATATAGACTAGATAGCTTGTAACAGCAGTTTGAATAAGGAATGAGGAAAGTCACAGAGAACAGACTAATAAGAGAATAAAAAGAACAAAGAATAAAGCCATATTTGGACAATTAAATAATGATTCGCATAGGATATCTCTCATTGTTGTAGATCTGGTACAGAAATCACCAAAAATTGCTGTAGAAGTCTCTTCATCCTGGTATTAGTCAAACATATTACAGTATGAATCTCTCCAGCTTATTCTAAATGCTGAGTTGAATTAGCAGTGACAGCTAAAATGACATCACCGCTAGTATATGTTCTATCACAGTAGTTTTTTGCTGAAGGACACCAGCGGGACACAGCACCCCTGCAGATACACACTTTGTCTTAAAGGTATCCCAGCTCAGACTGCTCTCGGCTTTGGGAAAGTGGCGTGTATGTTTACTTAAAGTCATGATGCCACGTTGCCCAGCTAAACATACCTCTTTCATCGGGATAAAGAAAACATTTACTTTAGCTTTTAATGCCACTGGACAGCTCTGACTAAGGTCACTGAAACTTCAAGATCATCATGTTAAAGAGATAGAAACAAGGTTCGGGTTGATTTGTGGTATTTTGGTGCTGTTCTTTATTTCACATTTCATATTTATAGACTTCATTACTGCAGCTTCACTATCACCTCCAAGGTCTCTCTCTCTCTTTTTTCTTCTTTTTTATTTCCTTTGCTACTTCTTGTTCTCAGTAATGAACTCTGGTCAATAAATATATATTTGTTTTGTTCTTTTAATAGGGTGGTTTGAAGCTAAAACTTAGCTGTATAATTCCAGATATAATATAAAACATGACAGATTTGAAACCCTAAAGGTTTATATGAAATACATCATTAGGAAATAAAGTAGTATTGTCCTCTTTGCATTTTTATTTTGTTTAGATCTTACCAAAGTTAGATATTCAGTTGCTCTACAATTAAATGACCCTAACCTCAATCTTTCCATTCTTAAAAATAGCTCCATGTGACAAGATTAATTTAGCTGTATTGATTATTGGTATGCATTAAGAGGAAGGAAGGGGAAGAAAGATAAAGCTTAGCTTCACTTAAGAGATCGATGTAATTTGATTTATTGCATGCCCTTACAAATTCAAGTGTATTTACTTACACAGCTCACAGGTAAGCAATTAGTCGATTGCTGTATGGTAATGTAGCTTGACATGATTTCTCTTGTCACTGTGGATTTCTGTTAATGTTCTGTCTTTTTTTATGACCTCACTGTGTCCTCTCAGCTAGAGACAGAAACACACAGACGGACAGCTACACACACAAGTAAGTGATGCAAGAAAAGTGGAGAAATAGGGAAGAGGGAAACCTTTGTAAATAATACAGATGAAGATAAAGCAATAAAAAAGAAATCAGGAGAAAAAGAAAGATCAATCCTTTTTTCATAAAAGAAGAACTGCTGCTGGCTACAGACAGAAAGTAGCTTTCTCGACTTTCTTCATGATCTTTTTTCCCTTACCACAAAACACAAACACAACAACGTCTCTCATCTCTCTCCTCCTCCCCTTATACACGTGACCTGGTATAGCTCAGATATACTCCCATTTTGTTTACGCTGTAGTGGCAGCCATTAAAAAAAACTCCCCCATCTTTCCTGCAACTATCTTCCCCCAATTCTGCACCAGCCACTGCAGCATTTTCTCAGCTGTAAAGCTGAAGGGGACCAAATTGAAATTTACCAAACACACATACTCTCATTCTATGTCCTTCTTACAACTGTTTTGATACTTTTGTAGAACTATTGTGTAACATGACTAGGCTGTATCCAGCGTGAGGAAACAGTTAGCTGTGTTATCCCTGTAAATGTTGGACTTGTCTGAACTATTTGTTATTTCAACAATCCAGCTCCGGAGGAACGGGTTTACTATGTGAAGCTGAGAGTATGTATATATGGCAAATAGAATATGACCTTGTCACTCTCTGTAAGCATAAACCAAGCTCAGCTCAAGAGGATAAATGAGGCGTGACTAAAACAGAAATGTTAGGCCTCGCCTAAGGGCACCTCAGTGGTGGTAATGAGGGAGGGCCAAGCATTGCTTTTTCCCTTTCCTTACCCAGAGTCATCCTGTCCAGGGATCAAACCACCGACGTTCTCAGCAGACACTACAGAAGCCAACACATTCTCACTCCCAGTGCGTCAAAAAGCGCCGCTTGATTAGGTGCCTTTGACATTTGTTACTGACGCAAAAAGTCTCCTCCTTTGGCGTCATATTTAGACAAGCTTCGTCGGGACTCTTGGCGTCACTTTATGACGCTCTGGGTCGGGACTCTTGGAATCACGTTTTGACGCTCTGGGTCTGGACGTACGTTTAACTGAGATGCATCACTAACCCAGGATTTCCACAGGCTGCGTAACTACTGCGGAACGGCTCCGGAACGTCGGCGGAGTCAATCGGTTTCCATTAAAGTCAACGTGTGTATTTCCACCAGCTGCTTAACGTCTGCGTTCCGACTCCGGCACAGCTCCGGCGGTCCGCAGCCCTGCGGATCAGATACGCAGAGCTTCTATATTTGCCGGACGCCGGAGAGCTCCGCAGCAATTCAGCACACGGCAGATAGTGCGGGACAGGAAGTCGAGCACAGAAACAAAATAAAACATCCGGTTAACTTTCAAAATAAAATACACTGTGCTCACGAAGGATTATATTTCTCTTCACTACACCTTGAAAACACGGCACGGAGTTGTTTCCTCTCTATCCTCGGAATAGAAACAAACTGTTGGTGGTTTTGTGGTTCTATTCTGCGTGAATTCGCGAGATCTAGTGGGTCCTCGTGACTACAGCTGTCAGTCCTGGCCGCAGCCGTTCCGCAACAACTCCGGATCCGGTTGGTATTGACGGACGGCGGACCACGGAGACGTTCCGCAGCGGAGCCGTTCCGCAACAGTTATGCAGCCTGTGGAAATCCTGGGTAAAATGAGACAGTTAGGTTTAGGAAAGTATCGTGGGTGGGGTTACAAAGTGTACGCTTCAGTGACATGCAGGACAAGAACGGGACACGAACCCTGGTCTCCTGGGTGAAAGTCCTGTGTTGTTTGAGCCATCCACCACCCTAACCAATTTCCTTACAAGGATTTTCGGTCTTTCATACTACCAAAGATCCTCTATACTAAAGATAGCGCATTTCAAGCAGCGCCAATGCTATGAAACACACTTCCTGTCTCCTAAAGGGGTGTGTCCTCGTTTGAACATGTAGTGAACGTTGTGTGGATTGATGAAAAGTTATATTTGAATAATTTATTAAAATGTTCTTTTGCTAACGTTAGATATTTACAGAGCTAAAAGACATATTTAGCATCACGGATATTAGTTTTGTTAGGGCGTTCACGAACGTTAGCTGTCGTTAGCTTCTCTGTGTTGCCAGATCTCGCAAGAGTTTTGTCCTGACAGACAGAAACAGGTCTCAAACAAAGTTAACTTTCTCCTGATGTGTCCATCTGAAAAATGCCATTTTAGTGTCAGAATGTCCTGGAGATATGTGGCTTGTGAGAAATGGGTCCAATATATACTTTGGTGACTATGGGGCGAAAGGATCGCTCATAATCTGTGTTCACGTTCACTGCTCCTATTGGAATCAATACACTCGGACCTGCCGCTAGTCTCCTAAAGAGGCATGGCAGCGGCGAAGCCCACGTCACACCACAGGAAACTACTCCAAGTTGGGGCATCTCAGTTCTAAACTGTCTCTGATACTACTCGCTACCGTTGTTATGCCCGGTGCATTCCATACATACGCTAAAGGGTGATTTTTGCGCCGGTATCTGACGCTGAGAGCCACTGATCAAGCATTGGCCAGAGTTGGGAGTGAGAATGGGTTGCAGAAGCAGACGGTGAATTCAGCCAAGGCGCAACTAGAAAAGCAACACTCTTGTTCACTGTTTTTTTAGTGTTTACTTTAAATACTTAAGTACTTAATGCTTTCTATCATTCTTGTTGCTATGACCACCTGTTGCAGCCAAAACAGTGCAGTGGAAGAAAAGCTCTTGTCTTTGCTCAGAGGGAGATCAATAACTCTGACACAGAGACCAAACTCTATTCAAACACTTTTTTTTAAGCAAAGGTTTATCAGTTTAAAAAGATAGTGGAGATCTCTATTGAATTCCTGAAAAGGAATAAAATACACTGAGTGAGGATATGGAGCAGGGATGCAGTTTATTTATTCAAACTGAAGTTTTAACCCTGGCATTAACTATTATCCTGCCCTAACTAAACCTCACCTGAAATAATTGAAATATGTAACCTAAAAAATAATGTTTAACTGATATTTCAGTTTTTACACATTACATCCACTCATAACTTTTGTTATTTCTAAAAGCAAACTTTGGAAAATACTAGTTGCCCTCTGAAATCCCAGTATATGCTAGTATTAGCCGTAGGCACCAAAAACAAAAGAAAAAATAATAATCTAAAAGGTTGTGTGCTTTTCTCATTTTTTCACTCACACACACACACACACACACACACACACACACACACACACACACACACACACACACACACACACACACACACACACACACTACAGTACAGTGAAGAACATGCACGTGAGTGCAGATCTGACTCTGATCAATAGCTTTCTGTGCTGAACACCTCTCTGTTTTAATCTTTTACTGACCCCAGTAACTGACATCAAACACTTTAAACTAATGTCTATTGATAACACTGAGAAACAGAGAGAGATATATACTATGTAGGAAAATAATAGAGAGGGGAAAGACACAGGGTAAAAAAAAGAATTAAAAAAGAAAGAAAGTCAGTTAGAGGTTCTCAAGGGAGGGAAGGGAATAAGTACAGTAAAAGCAGTGCTGGAGTTGTTTATATATGGAGAACAAAGGCTGTGAGAAAATGTAAACTATGAGACAAAAAGCAAAGGATTTCAGCCACTAGATTGAAGGGCAAATGAAAATACATCAACAGAAATAGAAAGTAAATAAACAACATTGTATTTGTCTGTAGAGAGAGAATAATATGAGGAATGGAGGGTGAAAGAAAAAAAGACATTGAAAACACTCACTAATGAAAAATAAGGAACAAGCGGAACAACTGAAGAACAATTGCCATGAAAATCCATGTATAATGCCACCTTTGTGTTTTTGCTTTGTGTCAGCAGCAGACTGTGTCTGATCTGATCATTACAGCCTGATGTTTTGAGACGTCTCTGGGTGTCCGCACTTGGCCTAAAAATGTCAAGTACTCTCCCAGAGCTGGATTCATCATTACTTTCCTCCCACTCCTTTCCCTTTGTCTCTTTTGCATATCCAATGTGCATTGTGATTAAAAAAGAGTTTGAGTTTTAGACCAAAATGTTATATAATCAGAACTGCTGGGACATGAACAATGATACAAGTTTAACTACAAAGTAAGCTATAAAATAATAAAGCCTTTAAAAAAAAAAGGAAAGATTATCTTCATGTTTTCTTTGTGCTTTTGTCGAGGGTATCACGTTGACTGTCATCCAATACTGACATAAAGACAAACCAGTACCTCCTGGAAGATAAGAGAACACCGATTTACTGTTGCAGTACAAATACATGAAGACTGCTATAGTCCTTTAAAAACATTTTTCAAGTTCTACCCAGCCTGCACACAGCGTTTTAAAAGGTCTCCATGCATTTTAATTTAGATGCCACGAATGGGTTGTCTAATATACAGATTAAATGTAAAAAAAAAACAACCACGGGCAATAACGAGGAGCTGCTAAGCTCCTCATAGCTTTGCAGCCACATCAGATCTTGCTTAATGTGCCGACATACTGTATTTCAGACGGTCCCTCATTAAAATGCACTGGGAAGGTGAATCCAGGTGGATTTAATCCGTATTGAGCTTAAAATATAGGGAGAAGAAGAGGCTGTGAGGAAGAGGTGTGAGGCAGTGCAGTTGTGGGGGTTTTGCAAAAGGGGGATCAACTCAATATCAGGGTGATGTATTTGAGCTTTCCAATACTCAGTGTGTGTCCCTAAGTAGTGGAACTATTTCAGTTTTGACATCAACACAGACATTCCCCCGAAATTCCCCCGGTATTCCCACCAGCAGGTACAATCAACCTCATCCTATTTACCTATGTGCATTACACTTATAGCCTGTTTGAGAGACAATACCAGAGAATCAAAGAGAAAGTCAAGCCTTTAGTTTATTGTAACATATCTGTAAGACATCTTTATTTCTGCACGTAGGTCATATCAACAGTTACTTTCAGTTTAGTTCAAATCCAAGAACAGGTTTTCTAAAACAAAACTGGTATTTTGATCACTTTATCTAAACTCGGGTACAGACCAAAAACCCTCACCATCTGAATGAGATTGAGATCCGAGATTGGTTTCATGTGGTATATGTGCAAACTTAAAATGTGCATGTGATGACATAATCAGCGACATTTTTGCATTGTAAGCGAGAAATGTTATATGATTCACTTATTTACTGATGTTTGAACAGGGAAACATTTAGTTTTTCTGTAATAATAACATTCCACAGTACTGCTAAGTTTTAAAATACACTCTACCAAAGAGGTGTAATGAGCAATAAATGAGTAGTTCTCTGAACCATCAAGCGGGTAATAAAGATAATGAATAGCTGCTAAAATGAAGTGACCTAATATGACTTATTGCATTAGGAATCATCCCACCTGAGAGAAAAGATGCCTGAAAGAAAAGACATAGACCCTCCTTCGTCCCAATTATCTCTGGAATAGTTTCCAAAGTCCTTTATGTTGCCCGTCATCCCCTCCCTTGATACGTGCACACACACACACACACACACACACACACACACACACACACACACACACACACACACACACACACACACACACACACACACACACACACACCACAACCTCTTCCTAATCTGACACTTTAATTGGTCCTAAGCCACGGTGAGGAGGGCTGACATGACACTTGACTAATGACATAGTCTGTCCTGTTGAGTAGGAATGGACACACACCCACGCACACTAATGAGGAACATGGGTCCTGTCTAAACTCCGACACTCAAAAAGGATCACCGCCCTGAAGTTTCACTGAAATGAGAATTTGTTTTATTCACACTAATAAAGTTCAGCTTGACAGATGTGTGTGCTAGCTGTGCTAGCTCATTCATACACAGAGTAGGGGGTCCTTTCACACACGCACCAGCACTGCAGCAGACTTCCTTATTCATTTCAATGAGACCTCTGCGCTGTGTTGGCATAGCAGGGGACCCAAAAATGCAGACATGATAAGGGGATTCTGGCTAGGGTTGGGTACCGAAACTCGGTGCCAATAGGGCTTGGGCGTCGTGACGTCATTACTTGGCGTGGCGACATGTTGACAGCCTCCTTTACCGCTACTCGGACTACTGCCCACTCTTTATAGACGTAACATCCCACTTAGTCGTGTGTCTTATTTACTATTTCAACCATGGTAAACCGTTGCTGTATTGTGGGGTGTAACAGCAACATTCAACATTCATGTAACATTCATCTTTCTGTTGCTATCCCTCTGCTGACAGATAAAATTCGTACTACAAAACTGTTGCATTAACTAAGCGAGTTGTGTGAAACTAGCTAGATCGTGAAAGGCGTGAAATCGTGCTCTCACAACAACCACGCTGTTATCTTAAAGAGGCCAACATCACGCTAAGGTTGCTTTCAAGTAAGCAAAACGATGCTTAGAAAACATCTGTTTCGCTGGAAGGGCAACAGGACAACAGTACCGAGTCCGATGGAAGGGCTAACGTTAATGTTATGAGAGTATTATTCAAATACGGGATATTTTACAGGAAAATACTAAAACAGGAAGACAGCGGGAAAACAGCTCAAATACGTGAGAAACCCGGAAAAAACGGGAGGGTTGACAGCTACTAACTACACTTTTGAAACACATAGTTAAAAGTATTACATGTGTGAATGGTTGTCGGTGCTCCAATCTTTGTTGGGGAGTTCGTAGGGATCCAAACCTTTAATAGTGCCGATTTTGTCCACATACCGGTCCCTGGCTTCCCTATTTAAAGTATCCCGGTAAAGTCCACATCCTTTTCTGGATTTTAACATCTTTGTTTTCCTTTTTTCTCCCAACTCTGCTGTCTTCTCCTCCTTCGACTTGGTGTATGTTTACATTCGCAATGCTGTCAATATGGCCGCCACGTCCCAGAATGCAACGCGGCGCCCAAGCCCTATAGGTCCCCGATTCCGACGTAAACGGTAGTAACGAGACCGAATAAGAACGAACATTTCGGTGCCTGACTTTACACTACACTCGACAGCAGGTAACGTTAGCCTACCTTTAGCTAGCAGTTGGATTAAACACGGTTAAAATGCTGACAGGTGACGTTAAACAGTGTAAAGTGTGACTGTATATCAACAGTCTGCTCTGCAGCGCAGCAGCTGCCGACGTCGGAAAAACACAGACGGTACGTTCACTGAAACTGGTAACATACAACCTTGCGGTGCATTCAAAGTTATTGTAAAATACCCTTTTCCCATCTGGTTGTTGTTTTTGTCGTTCAACAGCAATTTACTGGTGAAATAAGTTATTGTGTATTATAAGTTATAGTTATTACATTACTATTAAATCATTTAATTTCATTTAACTTTTTTTTAAAACTTTCTTAAAAAGTATCGGTTCAGGCACCGTTAAGGCACCGGCACCATTTTAAAAGTACCGATTTAGCACCGGTATCGGAAAAAACCCAAACGATACCCAACCCTAATTCTGGCTCAGCTTTCTCAGTGTCATCTGGCAACCCACTGCATTGGCCATTAAAATCTCACAAAACATTAAAAACCATGGTACAAGATGTACGTTGTAATAATGTACTATTTTAACCAGACAGTGCACATGTTTGAGTAAATGTCTCTTTACAGGTATGATTATCAAACCTGGCAAGCTCAATATGACAACAAATCAGATTTCACACATGAACTCTGGACAATTTCCCTTTCACACATGTAGCACACAACAGGAGATTGTCTGTGTCAGATGCAACGATTTCGCTGCTGGCCTTTACCAACAGAAGTTTCCAAATCTTGTAATCTCCTCAGTTAGACATTTCCGTTGCCTTCTTTGTGTAAATCACCCTTCTTATTAACCCTTGGATGTTTGTTTTCTTCTGATTTTGCGCCGATAGAAAAGTCATCAATACGTCCACTCATTCGCTGTGAATACTCCACACAATGAGCAGCTCTATTCTCACATGAGCTCAATAGGAGATTACAGAGAGATTGTCTATGTACTAGGGAGTTGGCTGGGTAAACTCCATTTGATGTCTGATCCAACTGATTCGGACATTTGCGTGTGCATGTGTGAAAGGGGTTGAAGACTCCAGGAAGTCACTGTGCCTGGCTGTTGATTGCCAATAAATAGTTACACAACGTACAAATTATTGTTTTTACATTTATATTTGTGTTCAGATTAAATAAACCAGATACATCTAAATAAGTAAGGTAGACATTATTGTTGTATTTGTTTGGCGAGCGCTAGGTTAGCTGCTAGCCCCAAGCTTTCAGTAGCCTATTTATCCTAAAATGTTCTAATCCAGAGTGGTATCTTTTCATCTAACTCTACGTAAAGACAGCAAAAAACATGTTTAAGCTCATAATTGCCTCAAACCTACACAATTCATTCTATTCCATCTTCTCTGATCTTTCCCTTATCTGTCCTGAGAGGTTTCTGTCCCGTTGGAGGCATGGTGAGGGGCTGATGACTGGCCACACCCCACTCTGTCTCTTCCAGTTCGTTCAGCATGACCGAAAGCCATAAACACCAAGAAGACTGTTATTAATCATTTCATATTACTCACTTTTGTGTGCATACAGTGATTCCTTTCCTTTTCTCTATTGAATTTCTGTGGCTTCACTGCTTTCTGAACTGCTCATTCCTTCCCTTTAGAGTATGATTTCTCTTTTTCTCTTGTTTTTTTATTCTTTTACTTTTCTTTTTTTCTGCATTCACTCTTCTTTCATGACTCATACACTGCCACATTTTCTCCCCTCACTTTTATGTGTACAACCATGTGCAACACTATGATTGCCTTCTAGAAGATGCTGTCGGAAAATGTGCACCATTATCTCCATATTGAAGCGATTATCGCACATTGCCTCTCTATGGCGGTCAGATTTGTTAGCATAACTCGGCCCTTATGCACTCACAGCACTGTTAAGGGAAATATCGTGATCATGGCTGCAAACGCAGGTCTCCAATGTCAAAGGGCGGTACATAAATGTACACTTACAAAAAAGGTAAGGTGAAATGCGTCCTTCTGTGTGGTATTGTGTAATGGAACATTAATATTCATCATAGTGGCCCCAGTTGAAAATGTCTCCACTTAAGCAATGAAATAATGTTTTTTTCCCAAAAGGAGAGTCACAGAACTAACTGCAGTTCTTGAGAGGTTTAAAATGAGTTGTTACACACATAAAGAGAGGCAAACTCCACCAATACATACAAAACCATAAAAAAGTAGAGTACAACGGACATTGAACTGTTAGACTTATTGAGATTTTAGCTTATTCGCCATATCCCCAGAGTTAGATAAGTCCATACATAACCTTCTTATCTCTGTGCGTGTCGTAACTGTCTGAAGCACCCACCGCTAGCCAACTTAGCACAGAACCTGGAGGTAACCGGCTCCATCTAGCCTATTGCTCCCAATAAGTGACAAAATAATGCCAACATTTTGCTCGCAGAACTCCAGACAAACTCTCTGCTCCTCACCACGGGGCTTCTCAGATGCTCCGATCAAATCACTCCGCCCAAGCAGCAGAAGTAGCAGTGCTTCGCCTTCTGAGAATATTTCCCAGTATGTATACAGTTAGAAGATGTCTGTGTCTCATGTGACTTTGTTATTTGTACATGCTGTGCCTATACAAATCACAAGATGTAAATAGGAAAATGTTGGCGTTATTTTGTCACTTATTGGGAGTTGGAGCCGGTTACCTCCAGGATCTGTGCTAAGCTAGGCTAGCGGTGAGTGCGTCAGACAGAGTTACGATACGCACGGAGATGAGAAGGGTATGTATGGACTTATCTAACTCTGGGGGATACAGTGAATAAGCTAAAGTCCCAATAAGTCGCTGTGTTCCTTCAAAAGAAGATGGCGCTTAGCACTGTGCATTGACTGTAGAAATAGAATGAGTTAGCCCGCTACAATGATTACAATTCTTTGCAATGGCAATGGTACACATAAAAAGGGCAAAAACACCCCAAAGGTCACAATATGGGAAAATAAAATGAGAAAATATTAAATACAACCATGGGCAGTTTGTTATAGTAAGAAACAAAGGCACAGCATAATTATACAATATTATTTCATTTTTCAAGTCAACTCTTTCCCTTCCTCCCAGGAAAGAGAAAACGATAGGTGTGTGCGTGTGTTTGTGTGTGTCACACTGCGGTGAAGGCTCGCCAGTTGCCTTGTCCTGACACTTGGGTTTATTCTTAGATATTAGGCTGCTGGAAGGTACAATAAACTGCAGGGAGGGTGAACACACACGCAAAACAAGTACACACATAGCCTACTGACAAAAACACGTGCACATACACTCACATGCACACTTACACAAAGAGTTCAGTGGTGTTTGGCAGCTCTCTGTCATTGCCACAGAGCTGCCTCAGTCAAAACCAGTTCTCTTAACCCAAGGTCAACTTTAAGACACAGACATCAGCTTCAGTAATCCAATACAAAATCTAACCCGTTCTCACTCCCAACTTGTCAAATAAGGCAACTTGGAACAAGGCACCCTTTGGGCCCCCTTTGTTTTTCCAGTGCCATCCACACGGTGCTGCCCGCCTGCATCTGCCTGAATCCATGTGAATGCAGCATTCAACATTTTGAAATTGTTTAAGCTATGGTGCGTAGTTTCTGCCGTCCCCATGAGGAATTCTAAGTAATGAAGCTTAGTGTAAATTCTTTCAGGATCCTTCTTAATTTATTCCTTGTCTCTTTCTTTTAAACTTAACAGCTGTAGAGGGGGCCACTTTCTTTTAACCAATTTGACTTCCCTGTTTTAAACCTGCCTCTCTCTCTGCTGCGTTGTCAGTTCAGGCAAAGAGTGCGACCCTCCTCCTCCCCTTCCACCTCCGGTCTCCATCGCACACGGCTCCCCGGGCTTCCCTCTGGCTGACCATGCTTGTTACTAACCTAGCTCTGGGGAGTCTATTCCCCGGAGTCCTTATGTTTTTTTCTCGCCCAGCATGTTTCCTTGGATTAGAGTGGCACCAGGATCATGGATGCAGCTGTCGCCGTGGTCCTCCTCCGAGTCCACCCCCTGCTACCCCCTGCTACACCCTGCTACTCTTTACGGTGTGCTGCAGTGTCCTGCTGCGTCCTGCTACGTCCAGCATGCCCTGCTGTGCCATGCTACATCCTGTAACGCCCTGCAGTGCCCTGATATGACATGAACTACTGTGACTACTTTTCTGGTCACTGATCCATTATCTTTATTGTGACTGTTTTTGCCACTGTTCATAATACTCCCGACCGGCTACGTCAGACACCGCCTACCAAGAGCCTGGGTCTGCCAAGGTTTCTTCCTAAAAGGGAGTTTTTCCTCGCCACTGTCGCACTAAATGCTTGCTCTTGAGGGAATTACTAGAATTGTTGGGTCTTTGTAAATTGTGTGGGTGTGGGTTAGACCTACTCTATTTGTAAAGTGTCTCGAGATAACTCTTGTCATGATTTGATACTATAAATTGAATTGAATTGACCGCTCCCGCAGGCTCCTCGGTCCAGTATTTGGTCGGGGCTCCCTCACACCACCGCCAGTGTCTAGACTCTATCGGGGGAATATCTTTGGTTTCCTACCCCCTTTTAAATTAATAAAATGTTTAATGCTAATCTCCAAATATCTGTACATGTCATATCGTTTATGTACAATACAATACACTGTGGGTCCAACAGTATGTGTACACCCTAACATTACACCCATTTCTGATAGTTAAACATCTCATTCCAAATGAATGGGCATTAACCCACTGCTATAACTCCACTATTCTCTACTCTCTTTCTACAAGAGTTTGGAACCTGGTTGCAGGGATCTTTTCCCATTAAGATAAAAGAGTATCAATGTGGTCTGCCACTGATGTTGGTTAATGAGGCCTGGTTTATTGCCAATGGCATCCCAAAGGTGTAGGATGGGGTTAAGGTCCCAGTCCAGTCTTGTCGAAATTACATCTAAGTCCTGTGCTGACGTTCAGTGCCAATGCAGGAAGTAGTGTGTCCTTATATGGCACGTCTGACACAAAGAGTCGTCCTTTCTTTCTCATTTTAACCCCTGTCTACCGTCTTCTCTACTTCTCTTTCTCTCCTTTGCTCTGGCGTGATCAGTCATAAGTAGGGATATTAGCAAGAAAGGGAGAGGGCGAGTGGGAGTGAATATGACAGAAAGATGGAGAGGAACAGAATGATGGAGATGAAGGGAGAACGAGCGAGTTGGAGTATGAGTGAAACCCATTACGGTGGGTCTAAGCAGAGATTTATGTTGGCTAGAAATTATTACAGACGAACAGTAGATGAACAAAACGCTGGTCAGAGAGCTGGAAGAAAGCCATACATTATTCATCGGATTACTCACAGCTTTCACACTATCTTCTCCTCCAACTTTTCCTTGATTTGGCTTTCAGTTCCTCTTCTTTCCTGAGCCATTTTTCTTTCTTTTACTTATCCTGCATTTCTGCCCTTTATTTATTCTCCATTTTTATCATTCTTTATTGTAATTTTCCTTGATACAAGACACTTGTCAACCTTGTCATACACATGACATACACAATCACACACATATGCCTTTGTCAGACAGTCCCTTGAGATACTTTTCAGCCATGCTACAGCCCCCCAAAACAGAAAATACCACAGAGAAGACTCACACAGTACATCCTGGATATGTGAGGACATTCCATTAACTCAGTAATTTCATATCTGCTTAACAGAAACATCACCCTCATACCATGAAGAAAACCTTGTCCAAATTACTGTATGACTAGCCTTACTAATATTCCAAAAATGTCTCAAAAGCAGCACTCTATACTTCTCCAGGCTTTTTGAGGACATTACATCAGTACAAAATAATTAAAAACATGCATCACACACAAATCACGTCTAGGCCGACCTGAGGCTCTGTCTGAGCACCCACACCGCAGAGTATGCAATGACACGGTTTGTTTCATGGCTGACGACAGCGAGAGCCTCGCAGAGTAGATTACATCATCGCCCAGTCATCAGGGTGAGACTGGGTGTAAGCCTTTGGGCTGGTATTGCATAAGGTGCTTTTCACAAAAACAACCACACTTTCTTCCAAAATTAATAATAGTATTAGTTTAGTAGTTTCATTTATTTTCAGTTTGATCAATATACAGTTGTAATCCAAACTACAGTTTGTATGTAGTATTTGTGGTGTGTTGGGGGACTCTTCTCATAGAATCATCACATACACGTTTAACATATGGCCTTGTAAAGTTGATATGGTGAACATGTCAACAGTTGGTCAATATACACTTTGATTTAGCTGGATTTTGGTTCAACAGTATTACTGAGTATATATATATATATATATATATATATATATATATATATATATATGCTACTTCATGGAATCGAAGATGGAGGGAAAACAGCAGGGAGGATGGAGAAGGAAAGAATATACACACGCATAGAAAATCTGTTGGGTAGCATATTTTAGTTTGGTTTGCCAGCATAAAGATGGCTGTGATAGATTTATAAAATGATTACGATGATGGAAACCTACAGTTTTTGTGTTGACTACAGGACATGTGGCCACTGTAATCACACGTGTTGTGACACAATTAACTTTTAGTTTGGGCCAATGTCAAGGTTTTTTTTTACCTGTTGAAAATTGCCCAGTTATAAAAGAATGTGTTCAATGGTGTGATAACTAACATTTAAGTCACCTTGGTTAACTGGTTATTTGCCACTAGGATAATCACCTCACTCTATTGCCTGGTTAAGTAAAAATTATTTGTCTTTGTTGAATTCTCTGTGTTCCTACTCGACCTCCCTCTTCAAATAGTAGATTCTTTTTTAAATGCTCTTGTGCAGATTAAACCCTTCCTGTCCTTTCAGTTGTTCTGCTGTTGATCCGTCTTGGCATTTCTCTGTAGGCGTTCATGAGGCCAGCTGTCATTGACAAACAGGGACCCTTCAGCTACAATATCCAGAGGAGAAAAGAGACCGAACGAAGGTTGTTTCCACTATTTTCTTTCTCTCAATGTGTACAGACGTTCTTTCGGCATGTCTACTTTCAAGGTCATTGGGTGTTCACATCCTGTAGTTCTGTTGCTTTCTTGAGTCAGAACATATTGGACATATTATGATTGTAACACACAGTTTTATTGGCAGTCCATGAAAAGAGCCTGATTCACAAAAAATATTGTTTACAATTGTATTTTCCCTCTGTTTTCTCTACTAAACCATAGCAGTCCTGACTGCAAATTGATCATAATGGGGATTTCATCCTTGTGTCGCTGATTGTTACTTTCTTAGGGTAATTTATTCCATTTGACATTCAAACAACTTTTCATTCAGCAGCTGTATAGTCAGTCCTGAAATCATCTTTTTTTGTACTTGTTCCTTGAAATGTCTGTGTTTTTTGAAGGTGACTGTAGTGATGATTGACAGTGCAAGGCCACAAGTTTATCACTGCTCCCTCATCAGTAGTATCACTGAATCAGCTTATGGGACTGACTAATCTGTTTTGGCACAACAAAGCTGACTGCAAAACCAGCTAATTTTGTGCCCCAGGCAGATTACTTCAGCGATGGAAATATTACTTTAAAGAGACAAAGTAATGTTATTCTTGTCAAAAGACATTAGTGCACATAGAATTTATACAGAACTGTATTTATCCTCTTTTTTAAGAGTTGGCCTACATTACAGTTAGTATATATGTGTGATTAAGATGCAGTAAAATACAAATAAGTAAATGGAACAAAGGTTTTGGTATGTGGCCTACAAAATCACACTAATCTTAATATGTTTGGTATACCAAATACAGTAAAATTTCACTCTCAGCCCAGTTGTTGTAATCCCAAATAATGAATATCATGTTTGCTTACACTAAATATAAAGAAAGTTCATAAATATATCTTACCTTCATCAGGATGGCAAGTGATTTATTTACGTCATTACAATGGCCTTCTGCCCATGCCGCTTTGGCAGAGACTGTGTTGTTGTCCAACTTTAATACAATAAAACAATTGTAGGTGGCACAAATTAATTAATAAACGAGTAAACAGCACTCAGGCTGCAACACATTCTCATGAACGGGTCGTAGGATATCGTAGGAAAAGCAATGCACACGTATCATACGAAATCTAGGAGACCGCCAGCTGGTCACGTGACATCGGCTACAGAGCGGCAGTTGTTAGGTGTTTAAGCCGCTACAGAGCTTTGTGGAGCAGCTACAGATCTCCATCACAGCTAGTTGTATCAGCGGCAGTTAGTAGATGTGTTTAGCCGCTACAGAGCTCTGCGACACTTGCTACAGTGCTCTGCATGATGCTCCACATGGTGCTCCGTCAGGTCAGCTGAGTTGGTGGTTCAGTTACTCGAGAATAGGTGACTGTGAGCCGGGTACAGAGCACCGGGAGCTGCCAGTCATTTCGGTATTACGGTTAAAGGTGCTCTAAGCAATTTTGGGTGACGGCACTTCTTGTTGACGTTCAAAGTATTTTCAAACAAAACGAGGGAAGCTTGCCCCTCCCTCCTCCTCATCCCGTCCCCTCTCCCTCCCTTCTGTGCTTCTGCGCACTAACCCGTCCAACCCCGACCCCAAAATCCTTCTTGTCAGTTATTGGCTGGTACACTGGAAGACTATTTGTTATATTTGGTGGTGCAGGTTGGCACAATTTGTTTTTGTTGCCGTTTGTGGAGCCTGGGCTGTTTACACAGACCGCGTTTTTTTACTGTGGGTTCAGGGGCCAGGCAGCTGGCAGATAGTGAGGAGATGTTTGCTGTATGTGACAAAAAAATGTTGTAGCCTAAAAAATGCATGACAGCGCTTAGAGCAACTTTAAGTTTAGGCAACAAGTAGTGAGCGTTAAGCGGCAGCGAACGTTAACTTTTAGGCACCGAAACGACTAATTAAGTTTAGGAAAAAGATTGTGGTACCCCCAAGGAGCACGCATTTCCAAATGCATTGAGCCAAATGCTTACATCCGCATGCTAATGCTAATGAGGATGATAGGAATGGCATCAATTTTGCAGGTATGTAATCATAAACCACAGTTCAGACAAATTGATATTTTAAACTGAAGATAGGTGTAGATCCATCAAATAGTTGTTGAAACATTTCCCACAAATCCACAAACATCAACATCATGCAGGAGTTAGAGGAAATGTCATCAAAGTCTGCATAGGGAGGAGGTCGAGATGGATGCATGGGTCTACGAAACATCTGACTTTAACACTGGAGACCGCCCACAGTCGACATTTTGTTTTTGTAAAAGCATGACCCTAATTGTTGATTAATTGTTATTATTGTCATCATGATGACAAAGGGCCCCTGACCTTAACAACATAGTCATTTTAAACCAAACCAAAATGTTTCCCTCTTATAAACTGGGGGATGAGGTTGTATCATTATTGTGTTGTATCCGATGTTGATATAGACCAGCAAAACAGACATTTATTATATGAAAATGCCACAGGGAATCAGAAGCAGAGAAGGTAAGAGGTCCGTCTCCTGTTAGACCGTCTGCCAGGGGGAAGGAAACTCAACTCTGCCATTAAGGACAGACTTCAAGAGAGGAAGAGAAGGATTGAGTGAGTTTAAAAAAGGAGAAGAAAGAGATAAATACAGAGATAGTTAGTTACTAACCTGTGTGTGTACCTCAAACGCTCACACACTTTCTTCATCTCTCTCTCTTAATCCATCTCTCTCTCATCATTACCCTCCACACTGATCTCTTTCCTCCCTTCAGCTTTCTCTCTTTCCACAGACTGCTGCAGCACAAGGCATTCATCTACTATAGGAGGCCCTTTGCCACTCTTCTCCAATCTGTGTGTGTCAGTGTATGAAGTGATTGCATAATGGCTCTACAAAAGCACCAAGGGGGTTGGAAGGGCTGGAGGATTAAGCAGTTTTTTTTTTTTGTTCAAGTGGCTTGGTTCCAGTGTGTGTGGAGGCTTTGTTTAACTTGGATCATCACTGCTACCATCAATCAATGCATCCTACTGTACCATCACGCCTTTCTGCTTCCGCTCACCAATCACATATATGGTATTTTTATTCATTTGTCAGTTCATCCATTTACATGCATGGGTTTTTCATTCATCTATCCCATTCATCAGTCCATTCAGCCATGTATGTCCTCACCTATCCATTAAATGAATAAGTACCCTTTTAACCCCTTATTATTTCAACCTCCTCCGTTGTTGCTTCTTTTCTGCCCTAGTCTTGTAGTCTTATAAATATATGTGTATATATATATATATATATATATATATATATATATATATATATATATATATATATATATATATATATATATATATATATAGTGACACTTAACACTCTCTGGTTGTGTCTTTATACAGTACTTGGGTTTCAGGGTGAAAGATTTCATGACATTTCAGATAAATCCCATGCACCTAGTGGCTAGAGTGTTCATTGTGACGTTGTCTTTTTCAGTCTCATTTATTGCTATTGCTCTAATGCTTCGATTTCTTTTTCCCATTTTCTCTCAATTCCCTTCCTCCAGTACAACAGTAGGCGTGAGGCAGAAAGCTCAGACGTTTCCTTCGCCTTAAACATATATGGTGAGTGAGTGAGTGTTGAGCCATGACCCAAAAGGATACACAGAGAATAGAGGATTATAGCAGAGCGAAAGAAGAGTCAAGAGGAGTGGAAAACCATGGCTTGCATTTTTCATATTGTGCCTCCAACAGAAAGTTATTGTCCTCATTGCCTCAAGCCTCATAAAGAAACATGTTAAGTAATCTGCTGTTTTTCTTTTTCACATGGTTATGATGCTTTTTGCCACCAGCTGAACTTTGTCACACTGGATGTAAACAGCCAATATTAATCAATTCATTCATTGCAATTAGTGATCCACATCACTAAATACATTTCCAATACATTTAATTTTAACAATTGTAATTGCCATAAAATAAACCTAAATGACTTTTGGGGCCCTGTGGCTGGCTTTGGTCTATTGTCACCTTCACTTTAGTCAGTTGTGTACATTTTTGAAGAGTGCATAAACTACTAATAGGGCCTTGTTTTAATTCAACATTGATTTTATTTATGGTTGCTAACAGCTGCACACTTGCATAGTACTCAGTTGTTTTCTGATTAAAAGCTGTTCAATTATAATCATTAAGGAAAACACTGAAGTGAATCAACCTCTAATAGGCCCACGTTACTTACAGTAGCCCACAGTGGACAATAGTAGACCCAAATCTAAATTCTAAATCAAGCCCTCTTTCATTTCTGACTGAAACAACTGGGAGGTTTTTGTCTAAATCTGATATTTAAAAAGGAAACAAGCTATCCAGTTCAGATAGGACATGCAATGCAGTAAAGAGGAGTCCGGAATAATAATAAAAACATGATGACTGAATGATTATGAATCTGAAATGCACTAAACAGCTGTTAGACCTGCCACATGTATTAACTGTAAACATGCAAATTGTTTCATCAAGTATTCTGTTTGAGGCTTTGCTGGAGTCATTATTCAGATCTTACATGTTTTCTCATCTGAATGCATGTTCATTAAATGCGTGAGTCTGTACTGCATTGATGTAAACACACTTTATGATATGGGTATTTTGTTTAATGTAGACATGGACACACACACTAATGCAATATATACAGTATATTGAATTCCATTAAAACATAGGCTGTTACAGCTATTTGTACTCACATGCAATGGACAGATACATAATCATGGATGCACACAGATATTAATTACTTTAAATGCTTTGTATCATTTTTGACACAAACTTACCATTTCTGTTGCTCTGTTTTCATGTAGTGGTCTCACACCCACACACTCAGCAGTGTAAAATGCTTTGCATTTACTGACACATGCCACACTGCAGTGCTTTAGTATTAGGTGTTATGAACAGGCACTTATGCATTCATCTGATTATTACTGTACATAATCAGTACAGTTTGTAATACTGCTGGTGTTAATTTGGCTCAAACATACCGAACATCTTGTTACAGTCATAAATATACAGCAATTTACTGTGAAAGAAACTGACTCCTGTAATATAAAGACATCTTGGCACTGTGTAGTATGTGCTTCAACCCAATGAGTCACCTTCAGATTTTAGTTTGCATATGTCTCCTCTTGCCAAGTTATTTAACTTGCAGTTTTTTGACTGATGATCCTGCAGTGTAAGGCAAGAAAATAAAAAATTGTGATAGTCGTAATTTAATGTTACTGGCCTATACTGCAGGAGGACTGTTGATTTTCTTTACAAATAAATTTAAGAGAGAAATAAGAAAAATGGTGTGAAGGCCTTTTATGTGAACAGTCTACTTACCCAGTGAGTTCGTACATTTTCTTTGCAAACCAACAACAGAAATGAGGAAACAGATGTGACATTATCTGTGTTTGACTTTGGATATTAGAAAGTTATGGATTGTAGATTGAAAGTGCTATTTACCGTAATGTGTTGCCTTAGGTATTTTCTTTGATCCCAGAGAACGGTCGTCTCGGTACCTATGTGATCATTTTGCACCGGAATTGTCCTTTAAGTATTTGAAATCATGTAAAACATCACACAACAATTTAACCCTCAACATGGCTATACTGGATTTGATAGATTGGAGTGGTTGACATCTATCCCTGTCAGGGTTGTTGAATGACGTCACATCATAAGACTCCTGTAGTAGGTTCCGACATCTCAATGTACTAAATTTAGGATAGCTCAACTAGATTGTGTTTTTGTAAAGTGATGGATTTGTTCAGATGTGATATACAGTATACAGACACACTCACCATGTTGACATGTTCTTCATCAGTCATTTACTGGATAAAAGGAGTTTCCGAACAGCACAACTGCATGACAAATTCATGCAAAGAAAACATCTGTGTTGTTTAGTAAGAAGAAAAAGAGAATCACAACATGCTCTCATATGTTGCTCTCACGAGGTGTGCAGATAGAGTATTCTGGCTTCAGTTTTTTGTGTTAAAATCTTTTCAGAGAAAACTAAATCAGACCTTCTTTCCTCTGTGTGTGAGTGTGTGTGTGTGTGTGTGTGTGTGTGTGTGTGTGTGTGTATGTGTGTGTGTGTGTGTGTGTGTGTGTGTGTGTGTGTGTGTTGTGTGTGTGTGTGTGTGTGTGTTTCATGGATAAATAGAATACCAAAAAGAGTATGTTTGTGTGTTTAATTTAGTGACATTTAGAGAAAATAGAGACAGAATGAGAGAGACAGGTAACTAGATGATCCTGCCCACTCAGCACCATGGTAACAGTTACTGTGACAGCCAGAGGGATGGGAACGATAGGATGGAAGCTGGGAGATTCCTGACAGAATTGGAGAAACCATCCCTCTGGTTATCCTTCTCCTTTCTCCATGTCTCTCCCTCCAGGGGAGTTAACATCAGATTGCTGAAGCCACCCCCCCTGCCCCCCCACATCCCTTGGGAGCTCCCGATAATGGGTAGTTGCCAAGGTCACCAATCCTCCCGTGCAATCGGGATACTTCTGTGTGTCTCCTTCCTGGTTTCAAGTAATTTGACCTCCATGTTGCTTAGGGCAGCCAGCTCACAGTTGTGATCTCTCCAGTGACATGAAAGTCATGTCACATATTGAAATTGGCTGTTAGTGATACTTGAAGTCATGTAGTTGATCCCTGGGTGCTGCTGGCATCTATCTACACACCGCAAACACAGACAATTAGAGATCGAAACACACACACACACACACACACACACACACACACACACACACACACACACACACACACACACACACACACACACACACACACACACACACACACACACACACACACACATATGAAAAGGCAGTGTCACAACATAATCTATATAAGATATGTCATTATTAACACTCAAGCAGATCTGGGCATTTACTTGTTACAATGTCAGCTATGTTTACATCAGCATGTCAGATAAGTAAAGTGCATTCGATTAAAGGTCAATATATGACCTAACAGACTTGGGACTGCATTGATGCATCAAATGTCACAGGCCGATGCATAAAAAAAGCATTGGACAACACAAACTTGTCACCACAGTGTGTGCCGCTCAGTTGTACCAAATTGACCATTTACTGTAAGTTGATTTTCAGAACACTACAAAATCATAAAGGAATTCTACTACTTTCCCAATAATGTCCAAAACGTTCCCTGAATTATGTAATTTTGTTCTAATTATAGGGGAAATGAACACTGCTTTCAACTGGTAATTTTCTAACAAAAATCGAATTACCTGCAAGCATTCATATTAATGATTAATATGTTTATGTATGCACCAACAACCAAGGCAAATTCCTTGTGAGTGTTACTAACTTGGCAATAAATCCTTTTCTGATTCTGAATGTTCTAGTCAGCGTACAGAAGGTCAGCTGAACATTACATTACACAATTTCTTCCAGAAAAAGTAGATCATTATTTGGAAATTACAGACCCCTAAAATGAAGTGTCACCAACTGGTCTAATGAGATGTTGTTGTTTTTTTCTGCAGGAAACAAAGTATGTTCTAACACAAAACAAGCATGTCCTGCACACTATATGCAGTGTTGTTTTTATTTTAACCAGTTGATATCTCAGCATAATGCATTGCTCTTGTGAACACATGATTATTTAGCTGCACACTACTAAATTATATTTCTGTAAATTAAGGTATTTTGGACCAAACATGCCACTGTAGTCAAACCTCTCAACAATTGAGGAGCTATGCTCATCAAGAAAAGGGTATTTGTCTGGCATTGTAGGCCTTTATTAGACTATTAGCCTGACATGAACACCGGATGTTGGGGTTAATGGTCTGCACCTTACCATCTTACTTGCTATAAGGCCCCCATATTACAAATGCTATACACACTTAGGCTATGTTTACAGTTGGTGTCTTTTTTTAAGTTGCATGCGTCTGTTTTACATTATAATCCTATGGAGTAAACCATGTTTTCAAAAAAGTCATGAGCGTTTTTTAAACGCCCCCCGCCTTTTTATTTTTTCAGCTCGGAGCGTCTTTTTGAAGTTGAAAAAGTTAAACTTTTCTGAAAAAAACGCCCTATGTCAAGTTCTTTTTGACAGCCTACCAATGACAAGCGGAATAGCCATTCCTGTCGTTTTCATAACAAGAAAAAATGGAGTCGGATCACTGTGAGTTATATGATATGACCGGGTGCTCCCTGTACAGGGAACTCGCTTTGTTTTATGTAACGTTAGTAGCACTGCTCTCTCTCTCTGTTCTTTCTCTAGCTCACTCCACCGCTTTGTTTTATCTAATGTTCTCTAATGCTCCACATAGCACTCTCGGATACTGTAGCAGTAGCTGTTATAGCAACAAAAGACGCTCTTGGCTGCTTTATGGAACCAAAACGCTGCCAGCTTCTTCTTTTTGTACTGCAAAAGTGCCCTAATCAAGCCAAATGTGAGCATAGTCTAACCTGGCCTATACACCTTTATATGTTTTACTTGGCTGTTACTCTACATAGTTAAGGGCATATTTTTCTCCAGGTATTCCCAGCTGACTCCAGTATCTGTTCTCTAGAACCTGAGGGTTCAACCTTGTCATGTATATCTTGATTGAATAAGTGTAGGTTCTGTATTAGCTTTTCCCATTGGATTCCAATGGTCAAAGGCTAGCCAATAACCTGCCTTCTTCAACATGACTGCAGAATGATATTGCAGAATTTCTAAAGGTTGGGGTTCCAACTGCATGTCAAGGTGCACTTTGATTGTTATGGACCTTTTGAACGTATCCTGGAGCTACATTCTAACTTATCCACTAGCCTGTCACTATTTAGACGAACATAAACATAAAAAGGACAACTAATTAGAAAGTAGGTTGGAAAACTATGGTTATATTCTCATATAAGTTTAAATTCTACTAGAAGGTTGAACCTTACTGATAGAATGGCACCATCATTGCCAATAGCATATACAGTGTTTCTCATACACAATAGACAACAATGTATGCATTTATACCAGTCTGTCAGCCAACTGTCATGCCAGTAACAGAGGGAGAAAAGTGATCTGTCCTTATGGATTGAGCGAGAGAAGGCACAGACCTTACATTTGCAGTGCCAGAGGTTTAAATATGACTCCCCTTTGTCTCTCATCTCCTTCCCTGTTCCACTGTCTAACAGCCAATAAAGCAAAATCATCATAAAAAAAACAAATAAAGTGCATAGAATAGAGATAATTAATTTTACCACTGTAATGTCTCTGTTGATTACATTCCTGCTTCTCCTCCAACCTAACTGGATGAATAGTCTTTTACACATGAGTGCTTTAATTTAATTGCATCATTTCAGCATCTCCCTATTGTGCTGTTGTATTAGCGGTGTATGATTGTACTAATTCATTTTCCTGCTTCTGTTCCCAGGCGGGAAGGCATAAGCTTGACCTTGGAAGAGTGCACTTTTGGTTCAGCAGATTAGGGTGTGGTGCCTGTACTGCCTGAGGCATATTTGACGCATTTATCCAAAGCGACTTACAGTATAATCAGAATCAGAATCAGAAAGGGCTTTTATTTTTACACATACAAGGAATTTGGGAACTTTGGGAACTTGGTGTTGTTGGTGCATATCACACATTCTCTAAATATAAGAAGGATAAGAAGAATATAAACAAATAATTGCTATATATGTCAGATGTCGCACGCCACTGGAGCAACTATGGGTTAGCTGTCTTGCTCAGGGACACATTGGCTGATGTATCGCAGTGGGAAATGAATCCAGATCTCCCACACCAAAGGCATGTGACATATCCACTGCGCCATCACCACCCAAACCAATCATATATCATTGGGGTTTGTTTTGACTTTCATTCCAATATCTGTGAGGCCGGGCATTAAAAGTAGTTCACTCCTAACAGCCTACCAGGCTGTTAACCTGGCCAACATTTGTTACCTTTTGCTTAGCACCATCTGTATATTTCGGCACCATCTGTATATTTCAGCACACACAGGTTACAGGACTACACGTTGCTGTTAGCCTTGACAAGCTGGTTGTTTGGCATCTCCTTATCTGACCCATGAAAGTAAGACCGCTAACGCTAGCTACTGGGAAGTGGGACAAATACAGCACTGGAGCTGCTAATGAATCAGCAGGTTTTGAAATAATAGTAACATTTAATAAGAATCAGTGCTAACGTTAGCAAGCTACTCTAAGCTTCCACTTTCTTTTATTCATTTGAAATTCAGTTGTCTTTAATGACAGTGACTAGACAATCTTGCTCTTTTAAATCAAATGTTCCTCTCCGATGGATACTAAAATCTTTTTTATTGTTCTATTTTTATCATTGTAAACTGATTTGATTGTGTATTATTTGAGGATGCTGATATTTTTTTCTCTCGACCTAGCATTTGATCACATTTCCTGCACAACATGTCGATGTTGTATGTTTGAGTTCATCCCCTCTGCAGCATGCCAAATTTCTCTCTTTCTCCTTCTGACCTTTGACGATTGACATCGTATTGAGTTATTACAGTAATGCTAGTTTTGAGAAAATTACCTCCTGACTGGGAACTCCAGTCATCAAACAAAGCATTATGCATCAAATTATTTTTTAGCACAGCTTTTACTGTGTAGGAATGAATTCACTCGTTGAAGGTTGGGCTCCAGGAAGAGAACCCAAACGTTGTATGTGTTACTATAAACTGTAACACGCAATTCTTCCTCAATAGTATCATAACTGAAAAATACATCTTGTCGCAGTTATCAGGCCCTCACCACTGAAGCAGAGGAATAATTATTTGTAGAAAGTCAAACTGAATCTGTGTTAGCTGATAAACATAACCCTTATCTTATGCATATATTGAGCCTATTTGCAGCTTAAGTGTGTGTGTGTGTGTGTGTGTGTGTGTGTGTGTGTGTGTGTGTGTGTGTGTGTGTGTGTGTGTGTGTGTGTGTGTGTGTGTGTGTGTGTGTGTGTGTGTGTCAGAGAGAGAGAGAGAGAGAGAGAGAGAGAGAGCTTTGATATCTGACACAGTATAATAGTAGTAGTAGTAGAGTAACAAATAAAGTTGTTGAGTAACAAATAAAGTAAATGTTCTCCTGTCTCATTGGGGCAGGAAACAAACTTTCCAGTTGAGAACTGAAAAGGTAAAAAGCTGCAAAAGTACACATGCAACCATGAACACATGCAGACCAATACACAGCTGAATAAAGTTGCCCTCCTTTGATTTATTACATAAGAAATATGCAGGATCAAACACAAAAAAAATATCCATACACACATACACTTAGCAGCTGACTTCACAAAGTGCAAATGGTCGCATTGATTCCATGCTATCCTTAAATCACATCAACTTTTCATCTTTACCACATTACAGCTGGCGGATTAAATTTCTATTAAAGGAACACGGCGACTTATTGGGACATTAGCTTATTCACCGTAACCCCGACAGTTAGACAAGTCGATACATACCCTTCTCATCTCCGTGTGTGTTGTAACTCTGTCTGACGGCTCCACCATTAGCTTAGCCTAGCACAGATCCTGGAGGTAACCGGCTCCAACTAGCCTACTGCTCCGAATAAGTGACAAAATAACGGCAACATGTTTCCTATTTTGTGATTTGTATAGTCACAGCGTGTACAAATACAAATACGTCACTTGAGACACAGCCATCTTCTAACCGTATATAAACTGGGAACTATATTCTTAGAAAGGGAAGCAGTGCTACTTGGGCGGAGTGATACGCTGCAGCTGTATAAAACATAGAAAATATGAACATTTTACACAAATTTGCTGAGATTGTATTGGCTGATATTGAGGTCATTTTCACATGGAGGTTGCTGCAATTTTACAATCCCTCTCCCCACTTGAACGGCAGGGTAGACTTAGTGCTGCTAATGTGATAAAAATCACAGAAATAGTTTTTCTTTCCAAATGTTGTAAATAACAAAAAGCTGTATAAAACCTTAAAACTCAAAAACATCTTTCTTTTAAATTTAAGTAGTCACGTAATAGGTATTCTGGATGTGTGTGTGTGTGTGTGTGTGTGTGTGTGTGTGTGTGTGTGTGTGTGTGTGTGTGTGTGTGTGTGTGTGTGTGTGGTTTCGGTTTCCTGTGCAGAGAGACCTTTTACACTTCTCTCAACCTGGATGACTGAACATTTCTGCGGTTAAGGCAGAAGTAAAGTTATGGTAATTAAAGATGTCTCATGGACCTGAATACTGTTTCACAGTAAATGAGGAAACAAAGCCTACCAAACCAGCTTATTTCGGATCCAGCATATAAACTGATCATAACAAGATTATTTAAGAATTTCTTCTGACTCTGGACATCTTTGTTGTTGCTGTGGAGAAGCAGCCAGGCCCCCACACAGCATGAAACATCTCCTTTATTCTTGTTTGGCAGGGAAAAAGCAGTTCACTTCTTTTTTGAAAAGTTCAACCATCCAGAGCTTTTGAAAGCACTCTGCTCTGCTGAAACAGTTGCCTGGTGCAGTGCTTGTTTGAGAGCACTCGCCTTTTGTATGCCTTGTAGCTGCTTTCATGTAATGTAAATAAGAGTGGTGGCTGTTTTTGAAAAACATTCTATGTATTAAGAGAGCTACACAGAACATGAAAAAGGGCAGAGTGAATTAAATCCTGTTATTACATGGAAGAAAAAGGGAAATATGGCAGCCAATAGCAGCATTTTAAACTAAAATGTGCAACTCTGGCTGTCAGTAGAAAAATGAGACAATGCCAGAAATTTTTTTTTTGTAATGATATGTAGTATTTTTGTCTGATTTCATCCCCTTCATTGTAGCATCCCTGAGTTCAGATTCTGGGATACTGCCACTGATGGACATCAAAGTCCAAATGTTTGATTTCCACATAATTGCGTAAAACAGTAACTTCACACCAGAATGACAAACTGTGTTTATTTCCACTCTCTGGAGTAAAGTGTGCTCTGTTGCACCTAACAGTGATGTCACAGTGTCCTGACACAGCCTGAAGTACACTTCTACATCACTGCAGCATGATGATTGATTGATTAGTTAAACCACAGGAGATACGCAAAATCAAGATTTTCAACTGCTAATATTTTGTTATTAAAGAAGCCAACTTTCCTGACCTTCAACCCTCTTTTTGATCACCTACTTATAAATGTTTTGCCGCAAAAAATCTTCAAATAAATTTAACAACCTTACATTTTCTCGCCATGCTATTTTGTAAGGCTGTTACATTTTCAGTCGGAGACTGGGTTGAGTATTGCCAAACACACAATGCAAGTGTTGTCATTGAATTGTATTTATGTTTATGCCATCATATGACTTCAAAGGTATATAATAGGGATTTGAGGTCTTAGTGCAGCAGCCCAGGAAGATTAACTTTGGCTAACAAGTCAGATAAAGCCTTTCATTCACAAAAAAAGAACTCATTTTAACCCAGTAAGTTTACAAGACAGACTTGCAGTCACTCGGCGAGTCCTGGCATCCGGTTTCCCAGGAGCTGGTTCAGGCTTTCTGTTTCCGTTTTGTCGGGCGCCGCTGAAAAAAATAGACTGGTGCGCGCCCTCAGCTCGCGCGCTGAAAATCGGACGCGCCGGCCGGAAATTACGTCATTTTGATGCCACGAATGCGCGCGCCACCTCCAACGCGTCAAGCATAAAACAGCCTTAATTCCGCTTCATGATGACTGCCGACGGAGGTTTTGTATTTTGCCGGCAGGAGAGATCACGAGAGGGGCCCCTTGAGGGGGATCCCAATAACAGTGTCATTGCACTTTTTATTTCTGCAGCCTCCACTGAAAACTGCTTAACTTTTCTTCACCTCCCATCACCCTCAAACTTCGTCTTTTAATGCACTTCACAAAACACAATCTGCTCATAGGTCAACTTCAGAATGAGGACAGGATGAGCTGCACAGTACAGTATATGCAAGCCAAGGATGAATGTGTTGCCATGGAAAAAGATGCTATCTGGATCTGTTTTTCCTTTTCAAACACAGATATTATTTGTCTAGGGAAGTTTGACCAAGATAGCAACATTTTGCTAAAGCGAACCATGGGAGCTGCAAGTTTGCACTGAGGTTTCAGCATTCAGCAATTTGCTTACAGCAATGACCACACCTATAATTGACACCACCTATAAATAACAACTGCTATATGCTACTGCAGCTGTGCGTGTAACATTTTGGATGTATGACACATACAATGGAAGTTTGTACTTCCTGTTGTTAGTATTTGCATTTGGCTTAGCTCTAGACTTTTACCTTAAACATTTAAAATTCCTATTTCAGTATTGACATGCTAAATATTTCCTCAATATAACTCCTTGTTATGAGCAATACGGAAGGTTTACTGTATGTTTTGGACATCAGCTTTACGTATTTGATCTGATTTCTGAGAAATCATGTTTTCTCCTTTGGTTTGGTATGTCACTTAACAGGGCTGTAGTACTTGAGTCCGGACTGCTTTTCTGTTGTCTCGGACTCGTCTTGGACTCATTGGTATTTGGACTCAGACTTGTCTCAGACTCAGGCATTGGACTCGCCAAATATTCTAGTTGGTCTCGACCGAGTTCAGCACTGTATGCTTTTGTTCTAAAGTAACTTCCTCCTTCAAGACAAAACCATTGATGAAGCGTGCTCGTTCAGAAAACAGGTATTAATTTAATTCAAAAAATTCATCTAGAACAGGCATTGACATTGGTCGCCTGGTATACACCTGGCTGCATCATATACCTCAATCATCAGGTATCAATCATTTTCATTTTGGCCACAGACAATGTGAGCCAACACTTTGTACTATTAATTCTTCAGGACATGTAAAACATTCAAGAATGGGAACATTACATTTTATATTTATTGTAAATAATATGGCCTAATATAATCCTATAGTGTGTTACTCTGCACTTGCTTTTTGATTATTACAAATAATAAAGCAAGTAGAATATATACTGTCTCTCACATCACAAATTATGAACAGGTGAGTGAGTGGTCTTGAAGAGGATTCTTTTTTTCTGTCTTGTTTTGACTGTCTCTCATTTGGACTCGGCTTGACTTGGACTCAAACTTTTTTGGACTCGGTCTTGACTTGGACTTGAACCTCTTTGGACTTGGTCTTGACTCGGTCTCGACTAGTCCTGGTCTTGGACTCAAAGGTGGACTTGACTACAGCCCTGTCACTTAATACCATGACACAATACTGTTGTTTTGAAGATGAAGCCAGTTAGGGGCATAAATCAGAGCAAAACACTTTTGCCGTTGTAATTGTTAACAAAAATAGTGCCATAGTTGCAAAATGAATCCTGAATTGACCCAGAATCAGAAAGTGAGTTGATTAAAGCTAAAAAATGATTAATGCAAGTAAGTAATCTTTGGCTTCTGACCATCATTGGCTGTGCATGTAACCAAATTGTACACTCTGTGAATAGGTGTTTCTTGCTGGAATGCATACTAAAATCTTACATTTTTTATGTCCAGAGGCTTGTACCTTTCAACATTTATCCAACAACCAGATAGCATTTAAATGCAGCTGTTCATATTTTGTACTGACAATACAAACGGAAGTTTCATGCCCATCCAAGCCACAGATGTGCTCTAACTGTGAGTCATGTAACATTGTATGTGGAGAAAATAAATCTCAAGACATACTGTATATACAATGGAAATTAGATGAAAGAATGTAGGCAAAGCAGACATAATTGCAGATGTTTGACACAAGGGATCACAGTGTCTTAAAAACATTATTCTGCAGTTTAATATCTCCATTTACTGATGACAGCGTGTCAGCTGTTCATCTCTCTCTGTGGAATGGCAGCCGGATTATGAAGAGTAATTGCCCTTCTCCTCATAACTTCATAGCAAATCATTTCATCGGCCTGATCTCATCTCAACCTCATCTGGTATCATTTGTCTCGTAATGTAATGCCATTTAAGACTTTGTCATCAAGCAGCTCTGCCCAGCAAATTAACTGGCAGATGTCTTCATCCTGGGAAGATAAAAAAGGCTAAACAAGCAGAGGAAATGCTGTTTATGCTATGTTAATGTTTAAATTGTGATACAATACACAGAGAGATTAATAACACATTAATAACAAAATTCATTAACAAGTGGAAGGTCAGCCATGGTCAAACAATTACTTTAAAATCCAGATGATGCATGTAGAAGCTTTGCTGAAAAGAAAAATCCATCTTGCAGTGGAATGCACAGTGCTCACAGATGGTTTGAATGTATGTGTGAATGAGAGAGAGAGAGTGTAAAAGAAAATCCCCTTTATTAATGAGTCTTTCAATGTGCACTGAAGCAACGTGGCACTGCAGTGAGTCAACCTTGCTTCTTTTATTGAAGGAACGCCACAACATGTCAGCTGAATTATGAATTGGTGTGTGCTCTGCGGCAAATCATGTGCAACTCACACAGGCACACACATGACCACGCAGAAACACAAGCACCAGTGGCAGTGAATGGAGCATATCAATGATTGCACAGGCAGAGAGCCAGACACAAGCAAATGCACACATGCTGAATGCATGTGCACACATACTGTACACAGTCCCCTGAAGCATATCAAATTGCAAATGGATTCCTGTTACTGTATGTTTTGCTGGTTGGACAAATGCTTGCCGTAGATTCCTGCCCTTATGTACTTATGGCTGTGAAAAAAGTATATTCCCTTTTCATCCTGCTGTAGGCCCCAGTGTTTCCCACCTTCAGTCATCACCTGATTTCCACACCAAGCATGCTTACCTGTTCCTGCTAATCAGCTCCCCAACATAAACTGTATACTAACTGTCACTATGTCACCAGTTCCCTTTCAGATTACTACCTATTGTGCATTCAAACTGTATTCATACTATTGTTACCTGGGGACCTCTAGTAATTTGTAATTTGGAGGTTGTCCGTGATCTTAATCCAGTGTGAATCCTTAATCCGTAATAGTTCTCCATAATTTGTTGTCCGTAATTTGTCAAGTGAAAATTCAGACATTTGGATTTTATAAACCCAAACCCAACCTCCATGATCTTAATAAACATAGGGTTTAATATATGTTTACACTACACAGAGAGAACAATTGTACAGTCAATATTCTCTTACTATTTCCACTGGGACATGGAAGGAGAGGACGCAGCAGAAGAGTGTGAGGGAGGAGAGACAAGGTTACAACACAAATGGATGGAAAGAAAGAGTTGAAACGAGAGGATGTGAGAAGAGAAAGCATCTGTAAACAGGTAGAAACCTGAAAGACAATAAACACAATATCTGGGCCAATCATTGCTCTCACTGTGTGTGTGTGTGTGTGTGTGTGTGTGTGTGTGTGTGTGTGTGTGTGTGTGTGTGTGTGTGTGTGTGTGTGTGTGTGTGTGTGTGTGTGTGTGTGTGTGTGTGTTTAACTGTTTTTGTCCCCTAGGCTCTTGTGTATTCTACACATCTGTGTGCATTCAAGTGTAGTGTATCATTTAAACAGCCTTATTTGTCCATAGCATGGTACAGTATTCATGTTTATGTGTGTTGCCAGGCCGTTGCGCATCTGTGTGCATTGTGTATGTATTTGCATATTTGCATAACTTGATAATTTGTATTGGAGCTTGTATAACTTGTATTTGCATTTTAAACAGTTTATCAGTCTGTTCATGTATGTGTGTGTGTAAATGTTGTCATTATGTCACATTGCCTACTAGAGACATTTTTCTCTGTGACCTTGCTGGTGTATATTTGCACACAGATTACATCAGTTTTTGTGTTTGTCTATGTAAATGTGAGTGTAGGAGTGTCTTTTTTGAGTGTGATTAATAGGTCTTCTTTTTCCTTTCAGACTAAAAAAATCAAGCTTAAAGTTTTAAACTATGTGTGTTTTTGTATTGGTCCATGTGAATGTCAAATTTAAGAAGTTCAACTTGATGTGTTTATTTGTCTGAGGTCTGATATTGATCCTAGAAAACAAATCAATGAATGATGAATTGCAACTAGTCAGAGAGGTATCATTCAGTCTGGAGCAGTGTGAGCTGGAGAGTCAGATGTTCCCCAGTCAGCTTGTCAAACCCAAAACTCACACTGTGCCCTGGCAGTGAAATACAGAAACACTGATGTGAAAGATGTGAAGTGATGGAGTTTGACTTTGAAGTACAAAAGTGGCCAGGGTTATATTGGCCATGCTTAATTTGAGATTTGTAAAACATGTTAGATGAATGTATTTTTTAAATAATGTTATATATAGAGAGATGCATGTGTGGTATTTTTCTAAACATAGTAAAATTAAATCAATACTTTATCTTTGTATGGGTTTGATAAAGAAATAGGATAATGGTCAACATGATAAAGAGGATATGCTTCTTGAAAATGTCTATACTTCAACTTTGAAAAACAAAACTGTCTAAAGGAAGAAGCTGTTTGTCTCTCTAACTTGCATGAATGTGAAAGTCTCATCTGGCAGTGGCAACATACTGATTGATATACTTGATTGCCCAACACTTTAAAATGACACCTTTCACATGCCTGATATATATATATATATCATCACCTTTTTAGATTTTTCTTACTGACCAATTTTCCCTGCAGCCGCTCTCTCCGATCTCACTCTCATCTCTATTTCAATAGAAGAGACTTGTTGCAGAAATGCAAAATGTATTCACAAGTATAACATGACATGAATGATGTTTGGAGATTAGACTCATCACGAATATATTAATACAATAATATATTAGAAGGGGGTAGGAAGCCGAAGACCTCCCCCGATGGAGTCTAGACACTGGCGGTGGTGTGAGGAAGTCCCGAATACCGAGCTGAGAAGCCAGCAGAAGCATGGAGCCGGAAGGAAGCCCAGGGAGCCGTGTGTGCTGGAGACCGGAGGTGGAGGGGAGGAGGAGTGTTGTACTCGTCTGGAATGACAGCTGACAGTGGAGAGAGAAGAACGGGTTTAAAACAGGGAAGTCATGCTGTGATTGGCTCGGAAAAGTTAGTGGCCGCTTCTGATTGGCTAAAAAGAAAGTGGGTGTTTCAGCAACTGATTAGATAAGAGAGAGAGAGACAGGGCATAAATTGAGAAGTCTTCCTGCATGAATTTACGCTAAGCTTCATTTGTGACAGACATGAGCTCTTCTCCTCAACAGCTCACCTCAGAGGTCACAAAGACAAGTGGTCAGTAAAAAAAGGCACAATTCACACTCTGGATACAGTCTGGACACGGGGTCATCATGTACTCACCAACTGAACAATCGAAGTTGACATGTTTATATGAAAAGAGCAACCATTCTCTCTGTTATTTTTCTCTCTGGGCAAATATGTCTGATGGCTGATGTGTAATTCACTCAACAACAGCACAAAGCAAAAACACAGCCTATAAGCCCCAAGCGTGGTATAAAATGCGTGAGAAATCAGGACACAATAGTGTAAATAATGCATTTTTGGACTTAAATGCAATTGATTTTTGTGGTTTTTAGACTTTTACGGGACAGTCACGACGACAATACAAATACAATGTATGATATACTTTGAATAAAATGTTTTTGTAGTGTAGGGGTCCTTTGCTGGAATTGATAAACTTAAGATTTTGCTGTTTTTATGAAATATAACATATATTAACATCCATGTCCACCTTAAGGTGACAAGATGTATATTGCAGCTTTTACACTTCAAAATTTTGTTCAGAAACCAGGTTGATATCTCCACTAAGAACATAGAAATAAACCAAGAAATAATATCCTGGACACAAAAAAGAATCATGAAGAAAAAAAGCAAGGTGTCGCTTGTTGTTTGGTTGTGTTTTAGCTTCTCATAAGCCAAGCAGGAAACAAAGAGAGAAGGTGACAGTAGGAGCAGAGATTTTCTAATTTACAACAACACAGGGAATCCAGTTAGATTAGGTATGGTGAGGACATACACAGACACACACACACACACACTCAGGGAAAACATGCTAATTCTAATGCTGGGAAACATACAATACACATCTTAAATTATCAATGAAGGATATAAACTAAAGTGTGGATTACTCCTTATATTTCACTTCTTTCTTCATTCTGTTTTTTCTCCTGATCTCTTTCTCCATTTCTTACAAAGTGTTGTCTGCATTTGACAGACACAGCTGGAAGTGAAGTCCCCCCCCCCACACACACACACGCACACACGCACACACACACACACACACACACACACACACACACACATACACAGACACAGACACTCTCATTTCCATCCCTTCATGCTAATACCATGGGAATAGCACCGACAGTTCTGTGATGTTGCACACACCACTTCTCATTTAAATGAGACATAGGAGAGCACAATATCAGAGCCAACTGACATCTGACGAGTAAATGCACAACACACATTATTTTAACACATACATACACATATACAGTGTGTAGGCATATGTCAACATCTGTTCAAGCTTTCTGTAGAATTAGCCTATTAGTAGAATTGTTTAATCTTTATTTCTAAATTGTTCAATTTTACTTATTACTGTAATTTAGATAATTTTATTTGAGTGTATGTGAATGCTCTAGTGTGCTAACACGTGTGTCTGCACACCTGTATGTTTCTGCATGCTTCCATCTGCATCTGTGCCCCTACCTGCATGGTCCTCCACTATTACACATGCATATTTTAATATGGCTCATGGATCAGAGCATGCACATGTGCACGTTCATTCATGTTTGTCTGTGTGCAAGGTGTAATCAATTCATTAGGAAAGCCATTGCCGCCAAGGTCAGTTTGGCAATTAATATTGTATTATCTGACTCAGGAAAAGCATGCCTGCCTGATGCCTTTTTTTTTTTTTTTTGGTTTATTAATTTCATTAGGCGTCTTTTCTTTGTGTGTCACTGTAAGCCATCTGCTGTGTTTGGAGGAATTACGCAGCAGTGCACAAGTATCTCCCCCCCACACACACACACACACACACTGAGGGGTGATTAGGGTCAGTGACAGGGTGCAAGCAAAGGCCTTTCTCTTTCTTTCTTCCTTACTCCTCTCTCTCTCCCATTGCCTCTATCTGTCCTACATGGTCACCCGGAGGTGCTCAGGGCCGGTGACAGGGGCCCCCGAGGGCCAAAAGCCTGTCAGACAGTGACAACTGACCATTGACAGCCTGTCTCTAAGGCCCTAACACACTCAAATACACACCACACCCATATATCGTCCTCCTTGGTTACATTGTCGTCCTTCGCTTCTTTTTCTTTTGCCTTTGCTCCCTTCTTTCTCTCTCTTTGCCTTTGTCTTTTTCTTTCTCGTTGTCTACTTCCTGCCTCTTCCGCTGACCCAGGCAGTTCCTTTAGAATTAGCTGTCCCAGTTAGCCCTTGGCTCCTCTCTAAGCCCAGGGCTGGCAGCTTACACTGGGGAGCTAAACGGTTCTGACCACACCTGAAGCCCTGGAGGGAGGACGCAGGGCAGCTGTGTTGGCAGGTTGATGGGTTGGTGTTGAAGTCCAGTTGGAGGGATGGAGGCCTGGAAGGTTGCAGTAAATGTCTAAACAAAGCCTGGATGCCAGTTAGCACAAGCACAATAACACAGTGACTTAACCATAAACCCCACACTGTCTAAACAAAACTGTATATATACTGAATATTCCAATTTGATGGCATGACTGAGGGGTGATTAGGGGCAGTGACAGGGTGCAACCAAAGCCCTTTCTTTCTTTCTTCCTTACTCCTCTCTCTCTCCCATTGCCTCCATCTGTCCTACATGGTCACCCGGAGGTGCTCAGGGCCGGTGACAGAATGTTTTCCATCTCCGTTATTTAATGGGAGATAAATAATTAAAAATCCTAACAGGAAGTGACCTTCTGATCTCTCTTCCACTACACTAACTCTCTGAATACATTATGAATGATTTATGACTGGCTTTAGACAAGGGCTGTCAAAGCATCTATTGATGTAGTAAAACTGAACATATGCGTGTGTGTTTGTGCGCTCGCACTAGAGAGTCATAAACACACGGACATAAAACAAACACTGCCATTGATAAATGTTGGACTGCAGTTTCAAACAGCTATGTGTATAAATCAGAGAATAACTTGCTAACAGCATCAACAACAAAGAACTTACAAAGCACACACAAACACATACGCACGTGCGCGCACACACACACACACACACACACACACACACACAAACACACAAACACATACAAAGAATTGTAAGTTCATTAATTATAGAAACAATTTCAAAAGGTGTCTAATTCCTTCTGTTCAGCTGACCCTTTCAACCATTGATTCATTTTAGTTAACTCTTTTTTCAACCATTTGTTTCTTTATTTCTCTGCAAAACATTTGAGTTTGAGTTACTGTAAAGGGGATAGAAGCAAATTAGTCTCTCAATTTCTGATGCTGTATACATTTCATGTTGCATACACATTTCCTAACATTTTCTACATCCTGTCAGAATGAAACCCATTATCTACATGCAGAAAACATAGGTGCTTTAGAAAGCAAAAGCACGGGTTAGAACGATCCTGTGTGCTGATATTCAGCCTTGCAGAATGAAAAGAGTTGGTAACATGCTGGTTGACTGACTGCAAAGAGACTCAGGGGGGGATTTTACAGATATGGATACAAATACAATTATTAGCATATTAATCTTTATCATATGAAATAGGCATGCACTGACAGCTACACTGTAGTATTAACGTGTAACATCTGCTTTCCAGATCCCATGCTGTGCCATTTCAGCTGAAGCCAGCAGTAATACAAGTATTTGATCTGATGTGAAGACAAAGACTGCACCCAGGCTGCATGTCTTCATTCCCTGAATAGCTGCTTATATTTCATTTTCCTGGATAACTGTTTGTATCTGTTCTTGGATGAAACTCAGATCTGACAGCAATAAAGAAAATACATGAGCACAAAAGAGCAAAGACAAAAATGTCACCTATTTTTGTACCTGTGCTGCTTGTTTCCACACATATTTTTCAGAGTATATGTCCTTGAGCTTTGACTGAATTGAGGAGTCTCCACAAATATCATTCAAGTGTTCTGCTGTCTTTTTATTTTTTGGCTTGTTATACTGCCTGCTAGCATAGTCAAACTGCCAAACTTACAGCTGATAGTAATCGCCATAGTAACACCGACCAATTAAGATGTAAGTCTTCATGTACAGAGAAGGCCTTACCTTCCCTTAGAATACAGGCTGCCTATAAGTGGAGTTGTGTTCTCTTCACAAAAATCTCATTGAGATACTCACAACTTTGTAGTTGTACATTTTCTGAAAGTTTTGTGAGTTATGAGGTAAGTCTGATGTGGTTGAAAATGTTATGTGGCATTATTTTAAATTTTTTTTACCTGCTCTTAGCATGAAATGCAGAAAAAGCTATATAGAACAAGGTGACGTCTGTTTTTATTGTCAGTCATCTAGCAACAGTGTTCATCCAACTTAAACCACGCATATACAGTACATATACAGAGTGTACAGAGAAAAATGTAACGACTGTAAACTATAAACCAGAGCAGAGCGTGCTGCTCTCTGGCATCCCTGCTACGCCCAGGTTGCAAAAATGTAAATACATACATTTATGCAGGCCTTTTTTTATTGGGCATCAACCTTGCATTTCCACGAGTCTTGTCAAAAAATTGACTTGAAACGTGAATAAACACTTTAGTGTTACGTTTTTTGTCTGTGAGACGGGATGAGCCTGCACGGAGCCGGTGCAGACAGCTGTATAGGTAGCTGTTTTTAAGTAAAAGGTTAAAGGTTAAAGAATACACAGAAAAATGTCTTCTGCATTTAACCCATCCTATGTATAGGATGTATGGGCCAACTGCACTCCTTTTTTGTACAGAGGCACTGACAGGAGCACTAACCTAACATACAGGTTTTATTGGTGGTGGGAGGAAACAGGAGCACCTGGAGGAAACTCACACAAACACCGGGAGAACCTGCAAACTGCTAACCACTGAGCCACCGTGGTAGTAAAGCAATAATACCACCTTATCAGCAAATACAGACTTTAGTTTGGCTTGTTTTATAAATGTGTATTGCCTCAGGGGCCTTTCATTTTCATGGCTAAAATTAGGTTCTCTCATGTCAAACTTGTATTGCTAAGCAAATCAAATCAGAATCCCTTTACTTGCAGAGTGCTATTTATTATCAAAACTTGCATTTTCTTTTTAAAACTTAAGAAAGTGGGGCAGTGCTCAGTTGCTCAGGTATTTACTCCAAACACCAATGAGGCCCTTAACTTTTTACCCTGACACCCAAAAACACAAGGACACCATGCACCATGCAGGATTTAGTTTTCTACCTTTTACTTTTCATAAGATTTCATGCTGGTGTTCCTGACTGAGATTGAAAACCGCTGGCAGCTCAAGCTACAAGCTTGTGGGTGATGAGCTCCCTAAGAGCTCATCCAGTCTGCCAGCTCAATGCAGTATTGAAGAGGTAGGAGCCAACAGTAGCAGTTAGCTGAGCCTTTATTTATGAAAGGGGATTTACTCTCCTCATGTTAAGTAGCTGGCGGAACAACAGCCAAAGCAAATCACTAATACTTCCTTCCTCCCTCTATTCCACTGTGTTGTAGGAACTTAAAACTAAAGGACATTGGGTACCAGCCCAGCAGTGTTTTTGGCTGATGTCTTAATACTCTTTACATTATAGACCACATTCATATTCTGACTCATACCAAAAGAACAGTACAGCAGAAACATGCTGCCGACAAGTGTGGTGCTGAAACTTTCCATTCCAGCCTCACATTTTATTCTGACTCCCCTCCAATCCTCTCCCTCACTGACTCTGCTCATGGTTTTGTAAAAGGTTTGTTATAGTGGCCCTCAACTGGTAACAGAACATATGTTGTGTGGCTGATGGTGACGTTTAAAAGTCAGAGAGACTAAATCCGTTGTTTATTAACATCAGCAACAGATCGCATGCAGAGCATTTTGACAGCTAGGCTGTCATAATAAAAACAACTGGAGACTGTGTACAAGCTCATATATGGGTCTCATAACATTTTAATAAATCGGAATCAGACCTAACAGGATGTGAGTGTATCTGTGACTTCCTGTTCAGACTGAAGGCTTCTGAACGGCTGGAAACTGTCCAACTTGACCACTGCTTTTTGTCACTGCCCCCGGCTGCTGCCGCCTGCTCTCGTCCACTGTACAGGAAGGCGCCGTTCATCTCCAACGAGCCTAATGATTGTAGTGTTGCTAAACTCGCACTAAAAAGAGTAAATGGTTAATGGCTAGACCAGAATGCACTGCAACTAAAAGATGTGTTTTAAAGGGAGCTATTTCTCTATATTTCAGAATTAAAATGATTTTGTCTGTTGAAAATGTGAACAGACAATCTGCCAATTATTGTTTTCTAATTTGATATTTGCTTTATTTACTGTGAAACATAATCACTCTGTTGATGTGAGTGGATTTTTAAAAAGAGGGTTGATTTTTGCCAAAAGTTAAACAATTTACAAGTTCTGGGCCGATACAAGGAGTCAACTAAACCGAACTAAAGGCAGGCTATAACAACATGAACTAAGTAGAACGGAAATGGCCTAACATACTGAACACACAGGGGAACATACAAAATGGCGGATCAAACTGAAACAAAGGGATAACCCAAAGACAAACACTACCATCTAAACTACAAATAAAAAAACAGGACAATTACTCAATCAGTATAGATATTTTAGCAAACAGAAGCATCAACACATTAATATAGTCTAAAAAAATAAACAAAATCTCTAAACTAGAAATCCCAATTCCCCCCACGATGTGGCAGATACTTGGTACATTCTGACTGGCCACTTCCTGTATTCAAGAGCTGTGCTTTTGAGGAAGCACCTTTTGCTTTGGCCTGACAAGATGTCCCTTTAGAAGCAGCAACCAGCAGCAGCACCTTCAACACTGGTAAATGTAGATCAACTGTGTGGTAGCAGGCTACTTGTACTTCAACATGAAAAATAACAGCTTGTATATTCCAACATTAAATTCAGGTGAAAATCTGCTTAAACCAATCTGCTTTACTTCTCTTATTTTTCCTTGCAGTTATTTGGCAAGGTCATAACAATGAACATTTGTGAAAGTATTGCCCCTGATTAATATGTGCAAAGGAGGAGTTGACAAGTGTGTTTGCAGTAACTTGGCGTTATGTGACCAATGCATTATTGAATTATCTTCTCAACCCTGTTCTCGACCTGTTTCGCTGTATAGACCGAGCTGCCAAGTTGTGACCCTGGGTGGTCGCTGACAGACAGGATAGTTCCCCAGATCCCCATGAGCATACAGTGCATCAAGAAACCATGAATATAAAATCGTTAGTTCTACAAATGGCTGGCACTTCAATAATGTGACTGGTGGATTCAATGCTGTGTCCAGATAGATGTTAACCAAGGGAAAAACAGTGCCTAGCACGATTATATTTTCAGTTACATGCACCTCCGTTGTCTTTGGAGGTAGTGATTAGTGACGGCAACAAAAGGTGACATCCCAAATACAAAAAGATTGGAAACCACAATAGATCTACTGTGCACTTTCCATACTGTAACACCTTTTTAACATCTTATAAATCTATCAACTGTAGTTCTCGAGTTCTATAAGAGTTGGCCTCACCCACTGAGAGGGCATGACCTCAGACTAAGAGGCAGACAGCACTGCACTGCCGTGGCTATAGATAGCTGTGTTCTCTTAGAGTAAGACCCATCTGTTAAGCATGTGTTTTTTTTTTTGTATGTAGAGAAAACTGTGTTTGTCTCTAATCCTACGCATACGTCAGCATTCAGGAACACAACAAACATTGGTTATATAACGTACACTGTGGGTTTAACTATATGTTGCTGTTGCTGATCAAGGACTCAAAGCAGTCTTTTGCAGAATCATTGCAAGTTTCTTTGTCTAAACGTGTGTGTGTGTGTGTGTGTGTGTGTGTGTGTGTGTGTGTGTGTGTGTGGTTGGGTGTGGAAACCACATCTTATTTTTGTGACTTCAATTTGTATTTTGACACCGTATAATGGGATATGTAATCCTGCTGTATTAGTTTTGGCAACAGTGTGAAGTCATTGCTTTCACTCATTTTGAATTGAGAGCTATAACGGTAAATAACAGTCAGGCATTCCTTTACAGCTTTTTAGCACTCTGAAGTGTTGACCCCACAAATGTCTCCTGCTGCAGTGACAGACCTCCAGTATCTTAACATGTTCAAATAATGACTGCTACCTCTTGTGGTGAAAGCAATAGCATACAAGCCTTTGTTTTTGTATTCCAAGGAAGTGGCACTTAGAAAATACCATAATCCTGTTTTGTTGTTTGTGTGCACACAACACTGTGGCTCAAGGAAGGTGGAAGGCATGCCTCAAACATGGAACTGCCTGCCAGCTGTAGTCACACAATACACTTCTGACTTATGTACAAATATAAACATGTAGACAAGTATGCAGCAGTAAAAGCAGGGATGCAAACGTATTTGAAAGCCTTTTACATTTACGACCAATATGACCAATAACCGGTAATGATGCTCATTTGGAAAAATGCCTGATGTTTGTCCTTTTTTATGTAAAGAGGCAATTTATGTTCTGGATGAACAATCTCATTTTCTGAAATGCAACTTGATGCCTAATGTGGTGCCCTACTGACAGTGAAAATCAGTGTTTGTGTGCTCACATGTGCAGTTTGTATGATACTGTATGTGATGCATAAGTAACAGCCATTTGGATTGGCTGGTTTAGCTGAGGGTTAGAACTTTTCCAAGTGCAGTCTTCTTGAAAGCCTCCGGATGCAATTTAAGCCAGTGCACACAATTTATTACAGCAGACAAATTCCACTTCACACTCACTGTTGTGAATAATATATATAAAAAAATGGTCTTAACTTACACAGCTCCTAACTGTCTTTAAAATCCTGCTTTTACAAACCACAGCACTGGTGCGATACAGGTTCCACACAAAAATGGTCATGTTGCAGGTGGAATTTATTGGTCACACATATCTCAGATGTAGAGGTGCTCGGATGTACAGTATTTGAGTTAAAGTTAAGTCTCCCTTTTTTTGTTTCAAAATCTGGCAATATAGAGTCTGGCTCATTGCTGACATAAAGCCTGACATTCGACGTGTAACTCACGTGCCGGATGTGAGGCTTTGTCCCTGCCCTTACGCCATCTCCACTATCTTCCACAACTTTGCAAGGCCACCGTTGCATCGGGGGCTAAGCACCACCCAAGACGAATGTGATTGGTTTAAATAAATAAACAACCCAGAGAGTTTTTCTCCTATCTCAACGACTGCTAATAATCAGACATGCAGCACCTTGTTGTAACTCCACCAATACAGCTGACAAATTTACGTGACGCTTTAGCGGAGAGGACATCTCATCCGTCTCATTTCCTCTCTTTTGCATGATTTCCTTGCATCTCTCCCATGCTTCCTCTGTGGGATGGACTAAGATGCAAGGAAGGAAAGCAAGTGAAGGAAATGTGGATGCAATTTAACGACATGAGACATACCTACTGAATCACACCTTCAATTTAAAATATTAAAGTGACACACCCACCCACACAGGCCTGCGTAGAGTGCCTCGCAAACATACACATTCTTTTATTGTCTGAATGTGTTTGCACGTAACAAAACTGATCTGTTTTGTAAGGAGTCTCTTGAGTTAACCACGCTTTAACTTCCCTGTTCCTTGTTCTTAACCTCTCTCCCCCTCAGTCACTCTCTCCCCGTCTAGTCTCCTCCATGCTTTTTCATCTCCTGCC
>CM042437.1:8517549-8575049 GCA_023631565.1 Gymnocephalus cernua | reverse complement strand
TACCAAAGCTTAATGCTCCTTATAAGGAAGCATCAGTAATCAAGTATTTTTTTTTTTGTTTATCACAAAATGATTACTGGCTAAAATAAAAATAAAAACATATACATATAATATAGATTGTGACTAATCCAGTTGCTCAGTGTGTATGCTGGCTATCTTGTATGATCGCGCCCTTGTGTGACATTTTCAACCAATGTATTCTATGATTTAGTGTGCTTTGCAATTCCGCCCTGCTCAAATGTGCCGCAGCCCTAAAAAGGTTAAGGACCATTTGAAACTGGGACAGCACTGCATACAAATAGCCTTCTGTGAGTTTTATGTTTTTTTTTCTGCTCCATAGAGTCTCGTTCTTGGGTCCAAAAGAAAGGTGTCTGCTCAGTGCCAGAGAGGAGTCAAGGACAGCGGTGGCTCACAACTTGTGGTAATGCTGGTGGCCACTATAAAACAGTCACTTCTGGTCATTTATGTAATCCCAGTAAACACTTGAATGTGACTGCACAATAGCCTTTCACACTGTGCCTAACAACACCTCTGAGTGCTGCTATTGCTATAAATGACAGTGTGTTATGGCTCATTGCTTCATAGTTAAAAGGACACAATGTGCAGACTGAGATATTGCAAAAGGCCAGTAAAATGAAAGGAGCAATGTTATGAAGGAAAATTATGTAAAGAAGCAACCTAAACAGAATAACGAGCTGAGCATGATGGTGATTCTTTGTCTTAATTACATGCAACGTCTATGTTCCTCTATGCTGGTCCCCTCCTCTTCATATCACACCTTAGTGTCTCTACAATATATATATATATATATATATATATATATATATATATATATATATATATATATATATATATATATATATATATTTAAGTATAATTCGCTTTCAAATAAAATAAAACTTGACTATTGACAGCTGAGGCCTGTAAATATAAAATCATCTAATTTGTAGTCAGGACTGCATCAGATGAAGGACAATATTGTGATAACACCAAGTTATCAAGATTTTCCTCACCAGAATTCATCATTCGCTAAAAAAATTAAACATGCATGTACTTTGAACAAAGATATAAATCAGCTGTGTATCTAATTACGTCCATATTGGACTTGACTTTTATGCAGGATACTGGATTCATTGTTATTTCACCGCTGGAAAGCTGAATATATCTTTAAATTGGGTCAATTATGTAGCAGAAATGTGACTTTGTTTTTAAATTGGTGCCTTCTAGGCCGAGAAAAGCCAGAAAATGTGTTTTTGGCTCATATGGATGAAAGACACCAAATCCCAGAATGCACTTCGCTTCGCTGCTTTGAGTCCACTCCCAAGCCACGCCTACCACTTGACAGACAGGCAGACAGACAGACAGACAGACAGAGGCATTCAACTCAATGTGTTTTATTGTTATTTCAACCATATACATGAAACAACGTTTCATCGTGGCTTAAGTGGTGTTACACATTTAAAATGTATAATAACGACATTATATAACATGACATACGAAACAGGCTACCTTTAGGGGACACACACATTATAGGCTCCGTAACGTTCAGCTATACATACCAGCATTAGGCTTGGTGGGCTGTAAACACCGAGTATAAACACAGCCGTGAATTAGCGTGGAATGTCAAATGGTCGCCATGTAACAGTCACAAACTCCAGCGGTTAGCAGTTAGTTGGATACAAATCACCCCATTTCTGCACCAGTCCGTGTTAACACAGCTCACCCTCAGCCTACGCCGTGGCCTGTTGTTTATACTTGTGCGTTGGTGTGTGCGTCGAGCCGGCATGTGTGTGTGTGTGTGTGTGTGTGTGTGTGTGGGGGGGGTGATAGAGCGAGGGATCAGTGAGAGAGTGATGGGGATTAGCTTCGGAGCAAGTACTGACTCTAGAGTCATAGTGAGAGAAACAAAGTGTCTCCCATGTGCTTTCTCACCACGGTGGGAAATCTGTAGCAGGAAAAGTTAACCCTCTCCTTGATTTCATGTTGTTTATGGAGAAGGACAACCAGGAAATGAGTTGGGGGAAATGCAACGCTACCAAGCCACAGCCGAGCGACGTGCGTCGACGTGTAGTTACATTTTTCGAGAGGTGCACATCAGGCTACGGCGTAGGGTCCGGCGAAGACGTAGAGGGGTCTGAGGGGGTACGCTGTCGAGAACTATAAAAAGGCCTTAAGCCTGCAGTGAAAACCCAGATTGAGACGTATATTCCTGTATACATGTCCAAACAATACCTCTAAAACCCGAATAATACTGGAATATCCCACATGTCATAATCTTAAAATGCTATATTCGGAAAAAGGTCTTATTCGGAATATCCAACCACAATATGCTGTTTACACGAAATATTGTCATATTCTGAATAATAGTGCAATATTGGTGTGTATGTAAACAAACTGACTGTTGTGTCTTTAAACCCAATCATAAATGTGATCTTAATCTTTCACAAACCTTAAACAAGCAACATTATATAATTTAGAGAACAGAACCTATTGAAATGATCAACATCAATATACTGTATATGGGAAACCAAGTTATTTGTCCCTTATTGGTCTAGTCCCATTAAAGCATCTGAAGGAAGACAGAACAAACTGCTTGAAAATGCCACTGAGGAAGCATTGTAGCTGTTACACAATATGTAAAATTCCGTCATGTCACGTTGTTCTGTAGTTTAACCTTTACGTATTAGTGGACTCCTGTTCCTTCTCTAATATATAGCCTACCATTAGATGTATAAAGGAGGGCTTCTCGGCCAATCGCCTGTGAATAAATCCATCCCAAAAGTGCATACTTGAGAGGTAAGGACCCATTTATAGAGCACCTATTATGTAACGATGCTCATCAGCAGCTTGGGGAAAGTGCTGGTCATGACTCTTACTGTTGCTATGAGACTTTGAAAACTATTTTGTAGTCCAGCACCTGTTTTTCTAAAGGTGAACAGTTTTGAAATGCTTTTTCCCCACCGTGCAGCAATTTTCAGCTGGAAATGATTATTCATCACCCACGGCAGTTGCTGCCGTTGGAGATGATGAAAGTAGTCCTCAGTTGTTTTTGAAAATGAAACCGTTAATTGTTTTTTTGTATTTGCAAATTTTATCTATTTTAATACAAAACTATGAGGCTCAAACAAATATCATTTTACACTTTACCACTATGAGTACCCAATTTCTCACTTTTGTGATCGGTGAGTTACAATCATTCACACGCAGAATATTTTATTTTATCAAGACTACAAATGTTCTCATGGAGGGTGACTTATTTAGGTCCCCAACTGGCTGTGAAAGCCTGGCAAGTGAAGTGAGTTTGTGGAGCTCTCTTCTTCGGTGGCCCTGCAACTTAGGAAAACACATGTAAATAGACAAAACACAAGCAAATTAAGAAAACATCTTCATTAATTTGACAACACATGCGCAGCATTTTGCAAACACGCTGCGAATACACACAACACAACCAAATACATAAACGCGCTGCAAATACAGAAACGATGCAAAATTAAAAGCGCACAAACACCGAAAACAAACGCAACAGAAAAACGCTGCATCCAGTTTACGCAATGGAAGGCGAGGTTTTGTCAGAGAGAGTGGATAATTTGTTTTCCTAATTTTTTAATTAGATTTTGAATAAGTGTTCTACTTTTCAGTAACATATATGGGCTAACTAGTGCTAGCTAGCATGCTCGTGTAGAAGTCAGTCTCTAACACGGTAGCTATGTTAACCTGTTGCTCTTTCATACTACTGTAAAAGACTAGGGCCAAATGTAAAAATGAATATGCACATTTATATGTTGCCTATTTACTACACTTTTCTTCCTGTTTCCTCATCTGCCCAGAGACAGAGCTCTCTCTCTCTCTCTCTCTCTCTCTCTCTCTCTCTCTCTCTCTCTCTCTCTCTCTCTCTCTCTCTCTCTCTCTCTCTCTCTCTCTCTCTCTCTCTCTCTCTCTCTGTCTCTCCGTGTGGTAGTTGAAAATAAAGCAACTTATGTTCTCTTTATTTGCATGTGTTTTTTTTTAGTGGCAGTGTGTTTGCCCCTGTCAGCCACCCTACTGTTCTCTCTCAGAAACTAAACCCTACTTGTTTACTTGAGCAAGTCAGTTTATTTCCAGTTGTTCTAATAGACCTGTCCTCACCAGCTAGCAGGAGTGAATGAGAAGAACCGGGTGAATGTGTTTAATTGGGGAAATGCCTCTTAGCCTGCTCAGTAAACCATCTCTTTGATACATTTTAGTCTTTTCTCTTTAGACAAAACTAGATCATGTGAAATTTTGAATTGTGTTGAGCTAAACCAGTTAAAAAAAAACCTGTACCCTTAGATTACTGACTCTTCAAGCAAAACTAATCTTAAATTATGTATTCTGCTCTGAGACACTTAAATACCTAAGTCAGGGCCGTGCCTCCCAGACCATCTTATGCTTATCAAATTATTTCCTTTGTCAGCAGTAATGGATTGAACAAGTTAAAGTGGCCTCTGGATTTACCAGGTAAAATAAATAACTGTTAAAGCAATGAGACCTTAGCTAAAATGTTGGCTGATATTATTTAAGATTACTTCATCCAAAATAAAAAATAAAAAAATAGTCCACCAACTGCTTTTAAAGTTTGACTAGAAAAGAAATATACTATGTATATCTTTTAGCTATTAGCCTGGATTAGTTAAACGGAAATTAAGTAACTTTTAATTAAGTAACTTTTACTAAACAGAAGCCACTGCAGCAAATTTCTTTTATTTCTTATTCTTATTTTGAACTATTAAAGTATTTTTCCAGAGCATCATTGCTGTTGTCTGCAGCAGGAGTGTCAGCCAGTGCTGTGAAACACTGTTCAGTGCATCAAAAGTACAAATCAATAATTAAATAATTCTGATTGTGAAGCGCCTTTGAATCACTTACTGTGTGTGTGTGTGTGTGTGTGTGTGTGTGTGTGTGTGTGTGTGTGTGTGTGTGTGTGTGTGTGTGTGTGTGTGTGTGTGTGTGTGTGTGTGTGTGTGTGTGTGTGTGTGTGTGTGTGTGTGTGTGTCTTGTCCACTGTGATTAGCACTTGTGTAAATGTCAACCTCGTTTGTAATACAGGTAATGAACAAAGCTCTGGATCCTAAAAGAAGGGCAGAATGAGAGAAAGAGAAGGGAATAAAAAAGAGGAGTGGAAAAGGTGGAAATTGCGAGATGAAGCAAGGAAAGGAAAGTATAAAGTGCAGGAGGGAGAGGAGAACGGAGGGGGCGAGGAGGAATGAATGTTTCCTCCGATAAGAGTAAAATGTAGAGGAGAGGAGGGGGAAGTGAGGAGAGGAAGCCAATGGAGAGATGAGAGGATGAAAATGCAGAACAGGAGATTGATGTTCCTTTAACATGCTGCAACAGCGAACATTGCCCAAATACTTTTTGTATTACTAAACTCATTCAGGAAAACATCTGTGACATATTTGTTTTTCATGTCCCATTATTCATATGTTCCTTCCTATTGTCATTTTCTTCAGTCCTTCCTTCATTCATTTCTGTCTTCTACAACATACTTTCTTTCCTTGTATTTTTGCTTTTTTCCTTTCTTTATTTTATCCTGTTTGTTATAGTGCATTGTGTCTTTCCATCATCCTTTAATTTTACTCTTCCTTTATTTCTCTCTATCACTTTGTCATTTGGTCCTTTTTTGTCCGACAGTACATTTCTTCCCGTTATCCTACACCTGCCTCTTTTTTTGTTGTCCTTCATGTTTTCACACCTTCATTACTTTCTTCCTCTCACACTTGTATTTCTTTCTTTGCAAAGTTCCTATTCTATTCTATTTAAAATAATCCCATTGGATTTTATTTCTAACATGCTTTACTTGTAGCGTGTTTCATTCCTTCCTGCCCTCATATCAGCTCTGTTGTTAACTGGGCTGCGCTGCACCTGCACTGCATCAGTCTTTTCTCTCCTTTCTGCTCCGCTCTCCGCTCTTTCCTTTTGATCTGTTCTTTTCTGCTCTGCACAGCTCCGCTCTGTTGATGTTACATCATCACTATGGTGTGTGTTTTTTCTGCCTCTTTTTTTGTAATTGGCCTTTTAGGAATGCACAGATAAACTATAGCTTGGTTCTTCTAACCTATAGGTTTGTTTTTCTTTTTGTCCATTAGGATGATTTGATTTAGGAATCAAATCACTGCAGGTGTCATTTGTGTGTGCTAGTGGTTTTGGCTTTAGGGCAAAACACAACAACTACTGCAACACTTACACTACGGAATCGTCTATTTCATGCACTGTGAGCATGGTTCTTGCTCTTTTACATTTATGTGTTAACGTTATTTAGATATATCAAAGTTTTCAGCGGTCCGACTTCTTTATGCATAAAAGGATTTTTTTTCTTCTTTTGTTTTACTTTTACTGATTAAACCATTAGATAAATAGGGTGCTTAGGAATTATTCCTAAACTCCAGCATAACTGATGCTCCTTTGGACAGACTTTGACAATAATTCTAAATCTGCAGACTTTTTTTATTATCAAACTCCTTGTATAATTCAGAATGAAGAAGACATCTGCTCTGTAATTTCCTTCATATATCATCTTTTTGTGAAGATGTTCTGCTTCTGCTGGAGAATGTCCGGCTGTTTGTTTTTGTCAATGCCGTGAAGTACTCACTTTCTGAATTACTGTATTCTTTAATTTCACTTTCACAAATTGTGAAGTGTGTTTTTTGTGAGGTTACATCTTGATATAATTTTATCATAATTAAGGTCCTGTGAACATACAGTAAATCCTATTTGCAAATAATCCATCAATATATAGCATGGAATGGATGCAATGGAAACCACAGGCATTCCAATGATTTCTTAGTAGCGTTGCAGTTGTTAGAGTGTAAAACAGCACGAGGGAAGTTAGACATATTTGCAAAACAAATGGACATCTGTCAGATCTGTATTAGCGTCACCTAGATGGCCATATTACAGTATTTTCTTCACGTGCTGCTCTGCGCTGTGTCATCCTTAGTTTATTGTACTGCATTAAGTAATGCAGTACATTATTACATTTAACTGAAGTTGTACCTTGTACAACGTTCACGTACCAACATTTTTTTAAATTGATTGATTAATTTATCTTCCTCCACGGAGTACTATTGTATTTTGCACTGCTCTGTTTTTACTGAAGCCCAGGGCTACTGGAAAGGAGAAGAGAGGGAAAGGAAGGAGGAGGAGAGGAAAAAGAGAGGAGCCCAGGGCTATTTTTTTTTTTAGATCAGCACCCCGCCCACCCCCCCCCCCTCTCCTCCAAAAAAGGTTTCCTTATTTTAGGCTGACCCCAATAACAGAAGAGTGGCTGCAGGTGAGACAGGGAGGGAGGGAGAAAGAGAGAGGAATGATTGCTCTTTCCTGGCATCAGCACAGTCCAAATGCATGTGATACAAACATGAAGAACAAAGATATGGGATGTATTTTGGCCTTTTTTAGTATAAGATTTTTATTTTGAGGAAGTGAGGAAGTGTTTGTAAGGTTTGGTGCTCCTACATTCTGTCACACACACACACACACACACACACACACACACACACACACACACACACACACACACACACACACACACACACACACACACAAACACTTGAGTGTCTGTGTTGTTTCAAAATTAATAAACATGACACTTTGTTGGTTAAACCTGTAATGACAGCTCTAGTAGACATCATGGAGAAAGGAGAATGTGTGTGTGTGTGTGTGTGTGTGTGTGTGTGTGTGTGTGTGTGTGCGTGCGTGTGTGTGTGTGTGTGTGTATGTGGCCTAACCCATTCAAAGTTTAATCATCAAAAGGTCAAGGTTCATGTTGTCTAAAACAACCAACACAAAGTTTAAATTAACTTAAATGACCTTGTTACTGGCCATCAGTCCAATATGGTTAACATGCTTTTATAAATGCAAGTCATGGTTCAAATACAGTATAGGGTTGGATGTCTGCTGACCAACCGCATGTCTTAGCAGGTTTTCTCTGATTTTGTGCCATAGAGGAAAAAAAAGAAGAGGATGAGTGTAATAATGTTAGGTGTGTGTGTGTGTGTGTGTGTGTGTGTGTGTGTGTGTGTGTGTGTGTGTGTGTGTGTGTGTGTGTGTGTGTGTGTGTGTGTGTGTGTGTGTGCGTGTGCGTGTGCGTGTGCGTGTGGGATTTAAGAACACAGCAGACTGCAAAATAGTCTCTCCTCACAGCTGATGTCTGATACTCTCCCCTCTTTCATTTCACGTCTGTTATGGTTTTCCTCTCCTGACATTTCAAACTAATTCAGTTCGGCAGACTGATCATCACTGCCCTACAGAAACCTCACCACTCAGCAAGCACAACCTTTCAGCAAAGCTTCTAATTTCTCTCATGGATTCCCATAGGTTTATGATATTTTTACAGTTTTCGTTTTTTCTTTTTAATGTTATGCAACTGGAGCTTGTCGAAACATCATGCCTCATCTAAATTTGACAAACAATAGTGACAGGAACCTTTGGATGAATCAAAACTCCAGTAGATGTATTTGTGTTTGACTGTGTCCAGACTTGGTCAGGTGCAGGTTTTTGTTTTTAGACAACATGGCACCAGTGTCAGCGTGTCAGTGAGTGGGCATGTTTTGCACCTGTCCTGAGCCAATCAATCATGTCACCCAAGACAAATGCACTGAAGGTGACTTTGTTATCATATCCCCACAGAGGAACACTGGTTATATCATTTCAATTACCTACAGTACCTAATAGTGTCTTAAAGCAACACTATGTAACTTTTCCCACTTCGGTCCCCCTACAGGTTGGAAGCGGAATTGTCCATTACGTTACATTGTCCAGTTCATTCGAACTACAGATCCGCTACCCGATCTGGAAAACTTGCATAATGTAATGTAATGGACAATTCCGCTGCCAAGCTGTAAGGGGACTGAAGTGGGAAAAGTTACATAGTGTTGCTTTAAAATGTAACAAGATCTGGTTTTGTTGCTGCCATCTAAAATGACACATATTAGTGTTGTCTAATGTGACGCTGCACAACATTGTTTCTCTGCGCCATTTAAAACTATGACAGGCAGAGAAATAATTTGGTTAAATTTAGGGAAATATTGCAGTCATGATTGTTTTTTTTTAAACAACAGCATTGACTTCAAATCACACACGTTGACTCATCTATAGGCCCCCTCCATAAAAGGTTTTGCTACAGCAATAACAAAGTCACACTACATACTTCCTTTGTTCGTGACAGACATGGGTTAACATTTGCATGCAATTCCTGTTGGGTAAAAGTACATATACTGTAGTTCACCTTACAAATTTAAACAATCAACACGTTTTTTTTTCTTGTCTCATACTGGTGTTTTTCACAAAACTGGAAAGGGGAACCCAGAATGAAGCTTAGTAGGTCAAAATGGTGACTAGCTTGAAGGTGATGCTTAAATTGAATCCTTTTGCTGTTTTTCTTTTTTGTGCCGATTGCCATCGTGGTTCTGCATATTTTGGGCATAAGAGGCACACAGAGCTGTCAACATTAGGCCCTATTGGAGTTGTGTTCTCCTAAAGGTACTGGTGTCCTGACAGCTGTTACCTCCATTTTCATCTGCACACTACTTCTGTTAAAGGTTCATATCGTCACATTTTACTGGGACAACAGGGGGTGTCGGATATGACACATGCCTATGGTGTGAGAGACCTAGGTTCGATTCCCACTTCAACACTTAGCATACATCAGCCAATGTGTCCCTGAGCAAGACACTTAACCCCTAGCTGCTCCAGAGGCATTCGACCGCTGACATATATAGCAATTGTATGTATGAGAGACAGATATATGCTGAGTGACTCAGCGTTGTGGTTGTAGTCCCTCTTGGCAAGATTACTCACCTCCAGCCTGCTCCAGCTCTTGTGTGTGTGTGTGTGTGTGTGTGTGTGTGTGTGTGTGTGTGTGTGTGCGTGTGTGTGCGTGTGTGTATCAATAGCTGCTCGTTCCAGCTCCATCATCTTTAACTGGTTATGCTATCGACACATGTGGCAACTTACTAGTGGCAACATGGCAAACACAGCTCCCGCTAAGTTATCAAGAGGTCATTGGAAGTTATTTATATTCTCTCATCCATTATTTACTTTCTTTTCTTCCATTTTGGAGAATAAACACAAAACAAAGACAGCTTTTTAACTAAACTGGAAAACAACATTTATGATATGGATTCAGTAAAATGATTGACAATACATTGTTCATTCTTTGTTAACTACTGTATTTTCATGGGTCAGTAGTATGCAAATGTGATAATTTAGGTATGCATTTCAGTCACATTAGACCAATTTGTATATTGTATTTGTATATTTAAAGACAATCAACAGTCTGCTTGCAGACTTGATACAGTCAATAAATGAACCAGAGGAGAGCTATAGTTGGACAGACCTGTGATAGCTATATACAAGGACAGTTATTACAGTTACAGTTATTCAGATTTTCATCTAAAATTTGGAAACTGCATTCATATCTTAAAGTGGCTATATGTAACTTTTAGTTTGTGTTGATTCTAGCGACTGCTTTGGACAAAAGTGGTAGTGTTTTTACCACACTTGCTGTCGTAAAAGATCAATGCTTTATTGCCCACTGTATTACAGAGTTAGCGTTACCAGGAGCTCATATAGTTGAGATGAATGTTTTGCTCAGACATATGCTTGCTCATTAATTTACAATAAGAGAATACATTACAGATGCACCGTTGCATTTCAAGTGCTGCATACGGTAAATTAGCCTAATTTGGATGAACGTCATCACTGTCACTGTGTCACGAGCCAAAGAATTAAGAGATTAGCAGTAGCAACCAACGTAATAATAACAAAGATTCATATAGCATATTTCATGAAACCCACGGACGCTTTACACAAGTACGGGGGGACATGGGGAAAGAAAATAGTAGGCCAACACAAACACGGACTGAAAAATAAATAGAAACTCGGCGCTAAATGGAAGGGGAGCGTAATTTAATGTCAGCTACTGACGTACAACCACATCGCACATTGTAAAGTTATTTTATGAATGCAATAGACATATTACATATCTGAGGGCCAATTCGGGGTGGGTTTTGAATCATTTACAATCCCGTCAATGTCTCCATCTGTTGAAGGCCCAACCGAAGTTGACTTGCATTTTCGCCCGTCGTCACTTTCCCTTTTAACTTTTAGTTGTTTAATTTCCTTCTTGTATGTGATGATCCTGCCCCAGTATCAGCCATAACTACAACAGATAACTTCTAAAAAACATTAAAATATAACTACCCCTAGTCTATAAAAATAAATCTTCTGCTACCTTTCACCTGGCTGGATACGCTAACACAGGCTTTTCTGGTGTTGCAACTTTACAAGGTCATGCTGATTTCCCACAGAGATTGGCCTGGTTGCTTAGGTGTTGAGATGGCTAGAGCTTAACGTGCTCAGCAAATTCTCTTCTCTTCCTTCTGTTTCTTACCTTACTACTTCCACCACCACCTGTGTTCTCGGTGCAACTGCAGCACCAATTGGAAATTTGAACAAACTTTGGATCAAGTTAGAAACAGTAGCCAGGATAGATCATCTTAGCATCTTGGCTGTCTTGCTTGTGCATATTGTAGTACTGTCACCCTTTACACATAACTTAATAAAGCACTCCACTTCTGCTATGATGGTGATTTATCGGTAACTGGCCACTTTATGTACCATGTTATGTAGTTGCCTACTGTGAGGCTTTAGTTTGAGTAACAAGTGCATAGGTGGCTTTTTTTACCTAGATGTCCCGAAGAATCGCAGCACGGTTTAATCTGAACTGTAAGATGCTCCTTGAGGACAATGTCTTAACGCTGCAGAATATTTCCCCTCTGGCTTTTTATGCATCATTGTGCACCATTGTGATGTTAAAATTGTGTGCTTGTATGCACACAGGTGTGAGTGGGTGTGTGTTTGTTAGTAATAGAGCAAAACTTAACAATATTTATATAAGAATGTGGGCTTCTTTTATATAGTGCATGTTCCTATTCCTTTTGTGTGTGTGTGTGTGTGTGTGTGTGTGTGTGTGTGTGTGTGCTCCCTGCATAATAAATTGCCATCTTTAGCAGAAGGTCTTTCCCATATTTTAAACTGCCACATCCGAATTATACTAAAATGTAAATTATCCTATTTGAAAACAGCAGTGTACCATTATCATAATCATGGTGACAGTCTGATAAAATGCATCCCTGCAGCGATGCCGCATGCCTTTCCACTGTAGGCTGAGAGGAGTATTCACCAATATTACCCAGTATTAGGAGAATTCACCTTGAAACACATAAGCAAAACAACTTTAAAATCTGTGTCTTATTCCAACCCATATTAAAGGGTTTTCTTAACAAATACACTTCATGATGTATCCTTGCAAAATGGCTGCATAAACAGGACTTTTAATATAAAAACAGTTGTTTTAATTAGTGTAGGAAATTATATTACACATGTGGAGCATGACACAACACAAACCGTTTGATGCTTTACTGTGTTTTCTTTTCTTTTAATTTAAAATATTTGACTTAGTGTATGCTAATTGCATCACTCCACTTAATTTCAGTCTATACATAGCATATATTTAGCTTATATGTCATCTGCATAGCTCTCGCTGAGCTCCTATAGTGGAAGCAGGATTGTTTGATTGACAGGTGTGAGAATGGCTGTGCTCCAAGAAGGCATCCCGTGGAGCAGCTCCCTCTGAATTATGAACGGGCCGTAACGTTTACCTCCATGTGTCAACTTCACATCTGCAGAGAACACTCTCCTTTCCTCCCTCTCTCTCTCTCTCTCTCTCTCTCTTGGAATATGCTTTATTATCATGAAAGAAAGAAAGGAAGCCGGTTCAATAAAGTACCATATAATCATTCAGTGAAAGCATATTAACATGAAATTCATGACAACAAAAAAGCTTTTATACTAGGTGATCTGCTACTATGAAATGTTATTTACAAATGAATTGAGTAAATTAATCAAATGTTTATTAGCAAATATCCTCCATAATTTCATAAATTTAAGACTTCAAATCAATACTTTAAGTCTCCACTCTGCACTCACAATGTTCCCACGTTTTATTTCAGATCGTGGGAGTACAATGCTGATAAATGTTCATTAAAACAGAGCAGAAACTGAGTAATTTTAGTCAAATTAAATACATCTCAAATTGTATGTATAACTTCCTAGTATTATATTATATTATATATTATATTACAAAAAAATAGCTTTTCATTTATTCATCGACATACTGTCTTTGTGAATACCTTTTGAAAAGTGATTTTACAATTAGGATCTATACAAACGTTTCACTCAAAAACTCAAAAATCCAGCCGTTTGTTGCATCTCCGTCAGATAGCTTTATGCCTACATCCTCACAGCCACTGCTATCCTGTTCCCTGGTCCCTAAAACCCTTGTGTGCCAGATTCCAAGTGTTTTCCCTCTCCCACCGCATCACCCAGCTTAGCCTTTAGCAAATCAACTGGAGTGCTATCTGTACCAGCAGACAGAATTTGTGGGATCTTGGCTTGTCATCTTTCATGGATATTAACTAATGGTCCCTATAGGTCCAAGAGTTTTCCTTGTGGTTTCTAGGCCCCTCATCAGGTCCATGATACAGTCCCCTCTGCTGCCCAGCCACCTCATTCAATCTGCCGACTCATGTTTCCTAGTTTGGTAGATCAACCTCTCCAACCTCATTAACCAGCCGTTTACTTTCGCAGTCAGCCATTTAAACTGTTTCTCTGCTGCCTCACTTCTAGTGCTTACTTTTGAAATGCCCTTCTGACAGCCAGGTAACCTTCCCCCTGTCTCCTAACCTATCCATTTTCCTTCTGCTCCCCTGTGAATTAGTTCCCAGCTTCCAGTTCCCCATCTTTGCCCGAACTTGCATCTGTTTTTTCTTCTCTGGCTGAACTTGACTCTCTGTCTGGGATTGAATCTGATCTGTTTCTCAGCATGAGCTTATGGCTGGCACTGAGCCTGTGTCTTTTCGAGAGCTTGTCTTTTGGGTTTCACTGCCTCAGCCTTTATCTGTCCATCAAGCTTGAATCTATCCATCGTTTAAAGTTTGCTCCAGTATCCCTGTCACAGCCAACAAAGCCTGCCACTATTCTGAGTCTATACCCTGCATCTGTCAATCCTGCCATGAGCTTCAGCTCCAGTTTGTTTTGTTTCTTATGCAGCCTCTAGACAGTATCTCCATCCGTTCTCCCTCAAATCTCTGCCCCAGTCAGTGTCCTTTCATTATCAGCCTGCACCCCTTGGTCTCTCCTCCACACTGAACACTGTCCCCCAGCGTCTAACCCCTCTGGGTAAGGTCAGCCTGTTTGGTTCTCTTTTGATCCAGTTTCTGGTCCAATGATCCTAACTAGAGCCCAGGACCTACTACAGAGCAGCTCCTCACGCCTACTCTGTGCTCAAGAAATACATTTGATCTGTGCTTGTTTTAACCTTAGGCAACGCAATTGGTTGTCCACCTGCTACCTGCCACTTTAAATTAACTTATACTGCAGGCTGACATGCAAGTTTATGGGGCTCTTTGCCATTGTCATCATGGTCAACCTTGCACATAATTTCTCTTGGGTCAACCCTTTCCTGAACTGTCCTCTTGCTTTCGCTGTAACGCTGGCATCTTGATTAGCAATGTGAGGCATCCTTGCAGAGAGTTCTGTACTGGGGACGCCAGATAATCAAAGTCTTTCTCCTGCTATTCCCAGGGTGTCTGTTCTGGAATTTCCCGGATCCTGTCCTGCCTCACCTGCCCTCTAGTTGCCATCAGTGAGTTTCCTTCGAGAGGTAACCTGCCTACCCAGTGGCTCCTCAATTGAATGAATATGCAGAGGCCAGTTTTCAGATTGTCTATGCTGCTTTACAGTGGTTGAGCCATTCCTGGCTGTCTGTCTTTTTTATTATTGTTTTTTATATATATATATATATATATATATATATATATATATATATATATATATATATATATATATATATATATATATATATATATATATATATATATTTTAGTTACAAAGAAAACCAAACAAATCCCAAGACACACACACGGACAGTATGTCAGATGTTAGAGACAAAAAGGATAAATATATACACACATGTACACACACACACACACACACACACACACACACACACACACACACACACACACACACACACACATATATACATACACACACACGCACCTGTCTCTTTTTTACAATGTCAACTATCTGGATTACCGGTTGCAATGTTTTGCTTTCCTACTCATTTTTAAAATTTAAACTACAAACAATTTTTCCGTCAGTACTCAGCAAGCTGCCCTTTACTATCACTGCACATACGCTTATTGGCTCAGCAGCCTATTTACGACAGAGTTATCAGATTAGGATTGTTTCTGTGGCTTTTGCAGTTTTTTTATTTGTTTTTCACGAGTATTGTAGGCTACTGTGAATCACAGCCGAGTTGACAATGCCACTCTCAATCACCAGTGAGGAGCTCCGCTGCTATATATATTTTTAGCATTACCTATTGGAGGTGGAGCTGAGTATTGTCAGGTTGTTCAGTTTAGTTATTCAAACCCTAAGTTTTATTATAGGCCTAGATACCTGCCTTTTACAAGGTCTAACCAGGTGGTTTTGTCTTCATTGGCACCTGTCAGCCAATCAGAAACAAGCATTTTTGAATTAAACAAGGCAAGATAAAAAAAAATGCAATAAGCTTTATAACATTCAGCATGCATGCTTTCTATTATAGATGGGGAGAGAGATAAGAGAAATCAGACACAGGGAGCAGGATGTGACATGTTTCTGCCCTCACTATTTATTTTCAATGGGGCATTGATATTAACCCTAAAGAGGGGGTAAAGCCAGTATGTGAATAAGAAAGAGAGAGGGTGGTTGTGTGTGTGTGTGTGTGTGTGTGTGTGTGTGTGTGTGTGTGTGTGTGTGTGTGTGTGTGTGTGTGTGTGTGTGTGCTTGAGAGACAAGCATGATACATGTGAATAGACACACACAACGGCAGAAGTGAGAGAGACGCGCACATGAGAGAGATAGGGAAGGAAGAGAGCGCGCTGATCCTCAGTCGGTGTGTGAGGGAACAGTAGAGACCTGCACATACACATAGGCTACACTCTCGCTTACACACCCGAACACACACACACTCTCTCTCTCTTTCTCTCTCTCTCTCTCTCTCTCTTTCTCCCTCTCTCTCTCTCTCGCGCTGCATGGAGCGAGAGGGGGGACTGGAAAGGAAGAATGAGGAAGAAGTCCGTCTTGCTGCGCGCCTCGTCCCAACAAATGCGGGTTTGCTGATGAAGCGCCGCGGCGGTTATCCGATCATACAGGTCGCGCTGCATGGAAACGAGGAGTAGGCAACAGCAGAAAACAACAACAACAGATAAAAAACTGTCAGTGCATGGGAATCCGGACACCTCTCCCTTTCTTTTTTGCGTCTCGGTTGGTGGATACGCCGCTTTGGCTGGCGTATAAGAGCTCCCTGCGTCTCCATTTCCATTCCCCACTACTGGCTTACCTACTAGCCTACCACTACTACCACTCCTCCTCTTACTCCTTGTACTGCTAGCTATAGTCCTGCTTTTACTACTGACTGTCTTCTCCGTATTGTGGACTCTCTCTGGATAAAAGGTAGGGTATTCTGTAGTTTGGTACGTTTTCAGCGGGGAAAATGATTATAATGATATTGATTGCTGGGGGGTCTTTGCCTCTATTTCTCCGCATTGTCTGGTGAAAGCAAGTTTGCAGCGAGGGAGTTGGAGTGATTGGGATGCAAAAGGGGACAGTGTCGCCTCATGGAGCCCCGATTGGAGACTTGAAAGCACCATGCGTCGGAAGGGTTTGGATGCGATGTGGAGACGATGTTTCCTCACCTCATCCTCCCGCACCACGCTTTACACACTGCGCTTCTCCACCTCTGTGATTCGGAGACTTATAGAGAAGGGACACAAATCACAGGGTGCGGTGGAAGGTGTTAATAACTAGTTTTTTATTAAAACGATCAACCGGTTTAGGATCCGGAGCCTTCTTCCTTTCGCTTCAGGGGCTGTTTTTTTCCTTCTTTTTGCCCTTCACCCCCACCCTCTTTCCCTGTTCTCCTCTCCCTTTCTCGCATGTTTCAGTCCGACCGGCTGCCTCGCGTATTTCTAAAGGAATAATAATTACGGATGCAGGGCACGTTCAGATATCCACGCTTGCGCCCTTTTATAGGCTTTCAATGTGGAAGTTCGGTGAGAAACATTCGCAGTCTAGGCTAAATTTCCCCATAGAGATAGTAATCCTTACAGAGGACGAATGATACATTCGCTTAAGCCACGTTTGCGCAATTCTGGTTCCCCATCCTTTGCGCCAAATAGTGCAGATCTGTTGGGGCTGATGGAGTGCCTTTGCATGCACATCACTGCAGATCAGGTTGGGGAGAAATCTGAGCCCGGACCCTGAAGTTGAGTTTGAATGGGTGTAATTCAGCATTGTTTCTGAATAAGAACTGAATCAGTCTTAAATCAGAGGACAAAGGGTTATTTTACTTTCTGCCTGCTGTGTTGTAAAAGGGGAATGAAAGTGTAGCAAATCTTCACACATCAGTTAACAACTGTTCCTATAAACCTGGCACATATAATATTAGAGGAGGCAGCAGACAGTGACTCTCATTCTCCTGATGTGACACTACAAACGGTTCGTCTTGTGAGGAGTGCTTGGCACATCAGGCAGGTACCATCAAGGCTTTCCAGGCAATCTTTTTCCAGCTGACTTCAGTCGCCTTTATGGGCATAACACAGAGGAACAACTCATCCACTGTGGATGGTATGAAATATTTATTTACAACAATGAAAAACTGAAACGCAGCCAGAGGTCTTTACTGCCGTATTTACCATCCAGCAATGGTGCAGTTCGGTTATTGATGGAAAATAACATATTGTGGTGATGCAGTGGTAAGGCACCATTTTAGGCATCCCAATAAAAAAAAATATAAGTGATGTATTTTCCAATAGAAACCAACCTTCTGTTCCATATGTGACGCAAGATTCAGCGGGTCTGGGATCGATCAATGATTAGGCCTGGTTGAGGAGAGACTATACACACATTCACACACACACACACACACACACACACACACACACACACACACACACACACACACACACACACACACACACACACACACACACACACACACACACACACACACACACACACACACACACAGTGTAACAACTGCTGGGTCAGGGACAGGACACCCCAGTGTGTAGGCCTATCATTGCCATCATGCTACAAAAACTCCAATAACAGATATATTTGTTTACGTTTTCATCACAACATCAAGATTGTTGCAAGGCCTATATAGTTAAATTTAGGCTTTTTCTGTCTGGGTTGTTATGGGGTTATGTTAAAAGTTTTAGGTTTAATATAAGACACTGTTGAATCCATATCACAACTATTCATACATTGTGATTGAAAAATAGCATTTATTTTTGCAGAGTAAGACAGAAAGCTAAAACTTAACAAATATCCCCCCCACAAAAAAGGTGTTTTAAATGTACCTATCCATAAATACTTTAAATAAATAAAGAACTCAACCAGTTTAAACAGATGTTATGTTTCCACACACCAGAAGGTTGTTCTGCTTCTTTCTAGGAAAGGGACCCTGTTCACTAGTTTACAGTAAACAGGGTTCTTTGGCAAGAACAGGTCAGGTAATGCTTCTGCTTATATAAAGTGAAGTGAAAAATTGGGACACGATGCATAAGAGCTGCTGCTGTTGCTGCGGATCAGCCACGTCCTTAAAGTTAAAGCAGCTTTTTTTTTATACAGTTTAAACCAGGGTTTTTGAATTATTACATTTTTTTTTCAAATATATTTGTACCTGCTTTTCCATATTCAAAATAAATACAGATAGGCTACATTCCTACAATGAGCCGTAAGTATAATGCATGTATAGTGAAGGCAGATATTGCTTTTGATACTGACCTTCATCATATCTTTAAATTGCTAATAACCTAACCGGTAGGCACCAGTGTCAAACCCTGAGGAAGAGTTTATCTATTAGAAATCAATATGCAGATTTATTGGTTCTTTGCCAACTTACCATCCACTTTAGGTCACTTGTAGTTATGCTGATTGGTTGATATGTCACTGTCAATAGCAAGTCCTTAGGTTAATATTTGGCAGTGTACAGTGCATTACAATGTGTGACAACTGTTGTCAGGTTCAGTACAGATGTATAACCGGTAATATAACTTGCAATATATACATCTTTTAAATTGTTAGCATGGATGTGAACTATTAGGAAGCAAACCACTTACCCTGTCAGATAGACACGATCAGCTCTGTTAAATGTATCACTCATCACAGTAACGCAAATAAATCATTGCCATTTTAATCTCAGTAAATGCATTGTAAACAAATCAGCCAGTCAGAGGGAAGATTGGCAGCCTTTATTGGCCAGTACACTGTATTTAATGCTGCACATTATACTGGGATAACATTTGGTGGCAGAAATGTAAGACCATTATAGCACAAAACCTGGCAGGCTCCGTTCTAATAGGTTACTGTAACAAAGCAAACATTCACTCGGTAAGTGTCATGTTTTAAAATCCTGATAAACAGACCCAGTGGTAACTTTGCCTCCATGATAGCAAGGAACCGTTTTTACAGGAAATATGGGGCTAATTCTGGAAAACAGTAGCAGTAGAGTAATATATTTTGGATGAGGCAGAGGCTACTAGTTGTCTCCACCATGGCTCAAATATTTCTGTTGTGTCCTTGCAGTCAGTGGTTGTACAGAGTAGGCACAACCCCCAACAACTACAGTAATGGGCTCAGTGATAAAATATAGATGCATCCAAACAAGGTTACATGTGACGCATAGAGTTGTGGACCATAGTGTGATGAAAAGCAGTTTGGTGTATATAGTGGTTGTATCAGAACTTTTTATTTTTATTATTATTTATTTTCATATTCACTTTTTGCTTCCTGTTGCTGAATACAGGGTTGATGACAGCAGTGAGAGTATACCAAAATGGTTAAGTTGCAGGTCTTAAAGCCAAAACAATGAGATGATAGACCCTAAAATCCTCTGTAGAGCTGAAGTAGTAATAATTATGTGTGGGTTTGTCATATTTCACATACTAATTTGACCAAGTATAGTTAAGTGTAGCTATGTTGTCAAGGTTTTTTTTATATATGTAAAAAAAAAATTAAGACCATGAGCAATAAGGCAGGGAAAAACATGAAGTGTTTATGAGGCTGTGACAGTTTGCCAGTGGCATGTAACACGTTGTTCAATTCCATTTATACTGATTATACTACCCACCCCTAGAAGGAGGATTTAAATGTTTGAGGATGATTGCTTGCCTCTGCCGAGTTCTTGTCCCATGAATGAATGGAGCACTGGAGATAAGGGGAGTGATTTGTTTGACTTTTAAGTTTTTTAATGATTCCCCCCCCCCCCCCCCCCCCCCCCCCCGCCCCCCATTCCTGTTCGTTTCCCATATCTCCCGCTTGTTCACCTCCCTTGTCACACTCCAGATAGACAGACATGCAGATAATGTTGATCGATAGACAGACAGTAAGAAATAGCCCTGTGTAAAACAGTGCCAGTCTGATCATCTCCTCCACTCCAAGTGTAATAATATGACAAGGCATCTTGGCTCGAGGATTGGCCGCAAGGCAGATCCAGGCTAAAAGAGCTCAACATCACTGTAATGATGGTAAACACAGGCCATTAATCTTCAGTTGGTTGCAGGGGCTAGTGTGCGTGTGTGTGTGTGTGTGTGTGTGTGTGTGTGTGTGTGTGTGTGTGTGTGTGTGTGTGTGTGTGTGTGTGTGTGTGTGTGTGTGTGTGTGTGTGTGTGTGTGTGTGTGTGTACATATTTGGTCCTGCTTTCACACACACATTTCAGTGGACTAACCCTTTTTATTTTATTAAGGGAAGGTGACCTCTCTCTTTCCTATCTTTTACTCCCTTTTTCTTTCCATCTGTCTGTCTCTTCCTCTCACTCTCTTTTTTTTATAGATGTCTCACTATTTCCTATATTGCATCCCTCTCCTTCACTCTCTCTCTTTTACATCCCTCAATCTTATCTTTCTATTTACTTTTCCATGTTTCTTTTTCACTGTTTTACATTTGTTATCATCGCCTCTTGCCCAGAGGGAAATGCATCTCGGACAGGTTAAGGCATTTCTTTGTATTCTCCTGCGGCACACAGATTTATTTTTGTTGGCTTGATCAATGGTCACCATCTACCTGTCTAGTGACTGTAGTTTCCCTTTGATGAACATCAACTCCCTACTAATGTTCAAGATGAACATTAGTGGTTTATGTAGACGGTGGTCTTATGCACCCTCATCAGAGCCATCTTGGCCCCTTTGGGTGCTGCCTTCAGAGGCTCCAGAGGAATGACATTATTGGAACAGAGAGGGAACAGCTTGCTTCACTGCAGCACATGGTTTTGGTTTTCCTAACTTTATGTATTGTGCTTTTGTTTTTGCCTCCGGGGAGGAGGATTCAGTCATCCAGTGTGTGTGTGTGTGTGTGTGTGTGTGTGTGTGTGTGTGTGTGTGTGTGTGTGTGTGTGTGTGTGTGTGTGTGTGTGTGTGTGTGTGTGTGTGTGTGTGTGTGTGTGTGTGTGTGTGTGTGTGTGTGTGTGTGTGTGTGTGTGTGTGTGTGTGTGTGTGTGTGTGTGTGTGTGTGTTTTTCTGAAGCTTGGTTGGCTTATCTAATGCTGTGTTCCTCCTGAAACAAAGCCAAGTTTTTGAGGTCATAACACTAGGGGAAATCATGGCGGGATATTCGGAAACCTGATAGTTCAATTACAAAATCCAAAATAGCAGCCACTGTTCAGCAACTAAGCCTCTCTAGTGTTAACAGCAGACATGTAAACATACACCCCTGAGTTTGGTGTTGATATCAGCCAGTGCATCAATATTTCCTTTACCAAAAGCCGGTAATGATTTTTATGCAGAGAGAGAACTGCAGTCAGTAATTCCCACAAGATATATCGTACAGCAAATCGGAACTATAAACAGAACAGGTTATGATCTCAAGTCATCTGAAATGTTATCTCCTGGTAATGTGTAAAGCAATCAGGACTGTGTAAGCAAGGTTTTATTAAGGACTTTTGTTTGTGAGGATGTCAGTGAGAAGCTAAGCAAGAAACAGAAACTAGAGCACATACATTGTGTTTCATATTACAGTAGGTACTGTGCTGACCAACAAGTCCTCCAAACCATATGACGATACATAGGTTGTTTATTCCTCCTCTCTAATACGACCCACAGGAGCATTTTCCCTCCTCATATCTAAACCAGAGAAGGTAATGGTCGCGGTTTTAAACGTAACAGTCAGTGTTTTAAACACATCCTCAACGTCATATAACGGTCCCAGTTTGGTTATGTTTAGGCACCAAAACTGCTTAGTTTGAAAAACATCGTGGTTTGGGTTAAAATCAGATGTTACTTCACTGCTCGTTACACACGTGACGCTAAACGTGACGTTTGTAAAAGTCTTGTGTCTTTTGTCCCCAACCTGCCTCCCTACTAGGGCTGGGAAAAAAATCTATTTGATTTAAAAATCGGGTTGGTAGGTCAAATTGATTCATATTTTCAAAAAATCGATAATAATAATAATAATAATTTGGATGTTTAACAATCTTTTTTGCACACTGCACAGTGACTTTTCAGTTAGAGAAAGGGTTTGCCTTTGCAATTTTGTTTATGTTGATGCACTTTAATTAAATACAATAAATATATATTTTTAAAATATATTTACGATTCGCAGATTTGTTTAGGGAAAAAAATCGCCCAGCTCTACTCCCTACGCGTTACACTCTTATTCATTGTCACACATTACTTTCTGCTTTGCTCCCGTCATAATTACTATGGCCAATAGAGGGTGGCGCCACTAAAAACGTTAATATGAGTCATAATTACTGTTTGAACAAACGACCCATTAAATCTTGGTATTGATTACCTTTTAACCATTCATTGTATGGTAACACATGCTAGGTAACTAGGCCTACAGTTGAAAATTAGCTGTCTGGTTAATACTGGTGCATTTACAGAAATGTTGATTAATGTGCAATGTCCTAATCAAATAAATAAATCTTATTATCGCAAGAGCCAGGAGATGCAAATGCCTCCAGGTAGGAAAGGAGGAAGTCTTGTGGTGGATTGCTGGTTTTCACCAAAATACTCACAAAATGCCCTTTTTCAAGGCACTGCAACCTCAATTTGTTTGTGTGAGGACTGTGGCAGCTCCCATGACATTGTCTTCTCAATTTATTCATTATTCATTCGCCCATTCTTTTTTTTCCTCCATTTATCCTGTTCAGGGTCGCAGGCAAAACGACGGCAATAAAATGAATCAACTTTGATTATTGTTTGATTGGATAGTTGCAGAGAGGATAATGAGCAATAAAGGCAAATGCTTCTCTGTGATGTGGTATAAAACGTGGTCTTCTAGGCATCATTGCACCACTTGAGAGGGAGATGTTATACCTGCACGGTGCCCAGAGTTAAATATCTTACACATTAAATAGTACTGTACAATTTTTAGTGATTAAACAAACTAGATACCATGTTAATTAGTGAGCTTTAGAGGTGCCTGTAGATTTATTTTTACCTTTGGACAGAGCCAGGGTACTGGTTTCCAGTTGTTATGCTAAGCTAAGCTAACCACCTTGTGGATGTACTGTAGCTTAATTTTTAATGGACAGAACACAAATAATGCAAAAACACAAATAAATCTATACCCCAAAAGTTTGAACTATCCCTTCAAGATGTATCTTTAAAGTTTTTTGCGTGGAATATCTTCAGCCATGCAGCTATATTCATTGTATGCAATGACTTGAGGGTTGTTGTGAAAAATATTAGCTGCTGTTTGGAAGAGTTGACACACACAAATAACTTAAAGTGTGAGGTATAAATTGCCAGTTTTCCTACCTGTGGTGAGTCTAATAGACTCCAACATGGTGCCACGTAACATAAACGGCTGTCTCCTTTTAATGTCTATATAAAGACAAATGGGTGTTGACGTCATGAATCAGGTGGGTTCTAAGAAAGGATGACAGTTAGAGGGGTTGTAGAGTCATCTTTACAATTTTTCAGGATGTTATATTTTTACCCTGTTAATGATATAATTCTGATCTATTTTGTACATTTTCATTTGTACATTTTTTGTTTAACTTGTCCTATGCTTTAAATATTATATTTATTGCTCTAAAGTTGATATTTTCAAAGATTTCACGGGCTCCCTTGAGCATCCACTGGTGTAGAGAAGCAATGGAAAACGCACTCTATTGTATGAAGTGAAGTGAACTGCTGGCATAGAGAGCATGCTCTTTAGCCTTTAGCCAGCCTGTTAGAAACATGACATCCTTAAGTGAAAACTACCAAATCCCAAAGCCCACTGAATTATTGATCACTTGGAAAAGCAACACAAAGCCTTGCGTTGCCACACAAGTAGCTCTTTGAAGGCAAAGAGCTTCTGGATCACATTAGCCGAGAGGAAAGTGTTTGGTTATGAGCGTACTGAATTGAAGTTTAATTAAGTAGACGTGTCATTTAGTTAGGAATTGATTTTCATAACATTTGAGCAAAAAGATCTCGCACCACAGCTGAGCCCACTTAGCACACACCAACACAGCAGTCAAACTGAACACTTGCCACACGTATTTGGACTTATGCATTACACAGTAACTGGTTAATGCAGCAAGTAAAATTAGAAGCGGTACACGAACACTTTCTACAATATGTGTAATATATTGAATGGACATTCACACATTGACTATATCCCCTGTGGAAATGGATTATGTGTTGTTCACTTAGCTTAGTGTCAGGGCCCTACGGCTCCTGAGCCTCTGTAAGACAAAATGTGATTCATATTGTTTTGTGAATTACAGCTTTATCTATAATAAGTATTATGGTAGGAGAAAAACAAACAAACAGGAAAGTACTGATGTAACTATTGATGTCAGGTCAATTGTGCTGTGTCTGCATGTAAGAATGTGAACAATTCATTATTGGGAAATGGATATTGGCATGCAGGAATGTGGAAGAAGCTTGTTTGAGGAGAATTTCTAAGATGATCTTTGTTTCGGGTCTTGGTTCTTATTATTGATCTCTGATTAAAAGGATTACTACATGTGTGTGTGCAGCAGTGCTTTCGCTAAAAGGTCTACAGAGTGGTAAATGTTTGTTCCTGGGTAGTCTTGAATTGCCAGACCTTCCTCCACAGCGCTGCGGAGGAAGGTCTGGCTAGTCCACACAACATTCCGGGATGGGAGAAAAATGTGCTCTGGTTAATTGGCATTTCTTTAAACCAATCACAATTTTCTTAGGCGGTGCTAAGCGCCGAGCGGAGCCACGGTGGCGCTGCAAAATAGCCTTGGAAGGAACTTGTTTTGGTGGAACGTGTACGTTCAGAAGTTGTTTTCTGGGTAACTGTCTAGTATACAGATGTGAGGGTGAGTGATGAAGGGACCGTCATCCCCCAGTGGGCCAGATATATTTTTCCTTTTCTGTGCTTTGAAAAGAGCTATATTAAGTTTATTGTTATCATTATTATACAGCCTGGATGCATACACTTTGACACCTTCATACAAGGAGCAAAGAGCTTTAATTGCATACAAATGTGAGATCTCTCTGGATGTCCTAGTCTCATAATCATACAAATTATGGACAGATGGATTATTCTCCCCATGGAAAATAACCCAATAATGTGAAATTACCTTGTTATTTGTGGTAACTGCACTGATTACGTGTTGGGCTACTGGGACACGTTTGGTTCATTGAAATTGATTCTTGGCTAATTATGTTTCCTCTACTTTCAATTTAGCCTCTTTTTACGTTTGTGTGAAAGCAATCACATGGAACCTGAATGACCGATTTGAAGTCTCAGTGTTGGGATTTTGTGGTCTCTCATATATTGGCCTAGTAAAGGCAAGAAATATTCCTCACTGCATTTTGTAGATTTAGATTTTGTAGGGGGTTTGGTAGTGCCCCCGCTGCTAAAAACAATCCTAAAGGAAACACTGTGGATGTTTTGAGTTGAAGTTGAAAAATCAGAACAGTTTGTCACAAACTTGACTATTTTGTAGCGATGTAATGATTAGTCGATTGACAAAAAGCTACAATACCAAAAAAGATTAAATCATTTGCCGCCCTGGTCAGTTATAAAACCCAGTAACAGGGTGTGGACACAATAAAAGCAACACTACACACACACACACACACACACACACACACACACACACACATGCACATGCACAACAGATCTGAAATGAATGCTTGTGAGGCTTATAATGTTAAATATCTCTCAAGACTCAAAAGTGCAGGGGATCGATACAAGTTTGTGCTCATTTTAGAGACAATCGTATTGTATAGGTGTTCACTACTGGTGCATTATTTTTCCAGCAGCTTTTTGTTATCTTACCAGACACTTTTAAAATACAATTTGGAATACACAATGATGGCTGTCTGGCTTCAAATATTAAGGTAACCTAATTTACAAGCCAGTGTTGCTGACAGAAGTCAACCGGACTGTTATCAGAGAGAGCCACATCTGGTCGGGTTGCATGAGGAACAGCAGGGTATTATTGCTGCAGGAATGTGGCAGGGTGATTTCAGAAGCTGCTCCTTGGAAACCTATATTGCTGAGCTCAGGAGCCGAAGTTTATCTTTGGCGTGGTTATTTGAGCTTGCTGCCCCTAAACAGCTAAGCAAACCTCTTACCTGAAACCTGTTTTTATTTGTGTGGCATTTTGTTTTTAAGGTTCTTCATGCCTCAACGTGAGCACCCCATTGTTTATAAGTCTGCAACAGTGACATTAGAGTGTGTTTTTTTAGACGGATGCAGATTTGACCTTTCACTGCTTCAACATTTGCTGGAAGTTAAACGAATATATAATCCAAAGTCGTTATCAACACAACTTCCAAACAAAGTTGTTATATTTTTTTTCTTTTGCTACAACACAGGATCATGTTGTCTGTTATATCTATGTGTTTGAGATGAAAGTGAGATGAAAGTTGGTTACCTGCTGCAGAACTGAAGTTTTTTTTTACTATCCATCATGAGATATTAAAATGATTTTATAAAGCCATATCTGCCATTAAACCGGTTAAACCCAAATGCCTGCAGTATACTATACTATACTATAATCTTAGAAATTGTTTCAATTCTAATTAAAGTAGAGAATCCAAACCCCTTTATCCAAACGTGTCACTGTTTTGAACAACCTTAATTTGGTCTATGATGGTCTAATCTGAATTATTCTCCTCTCTTCTCTCTAAAGGATCAACACCCTCATTAATCGTTACTTCACAGTACTGGTTTGGGCGTCAACATGGGTCGCTGGGATCACTCCCTCCTGTCCCCTGCCCTAAGGCTAACTGTCGTCACTGTTATTCTCCTCCTCGAGCTCCATCCTTCGTTGGCTGGCGCTCCCCCTGATCAGAGCTTGGGTGGCTCCGTTTCGGCGGTATCAACTAATAAAACTGAATGCAGTAAAGCTGAGGCATGTCAAAAGGGCGTGATCCTTCCTATTTGGGAGCCCCAAAACCCGTCATTTGGTGACAAAGTGGCACGGGCAACAGTTTATTTTGTGGCTCTGATCTACATGTTCCTGGGTGTGTCAATCATCGCAGACCGTTTCATGGCATCAATAGAGGTCATCACGTCACAGGAAAAGGAGATCACCATCAAGAAACCCAACGGGGAAACCACCACCACCACCGTTCGGATCTGGAACGAGACTGTCTCCAATCTCACCCTCATGGCTCTGGGCTCTTCGGCTCCTGAGATCCTGCTGTCCGTCATAGAAGTCATAGGTCATAAGTTCCAGGCTGGCACACTGGGCCCCTCCACCATTGTGGGCTCTGCGGCGTTCAACATGTTTGTCATCATTGGGCTTTGTGTGTACGTCGTGCCCGACGGCGAGACAAGGAAGGTCAAGCATCTCCGCGTCTTCTTTGTCACGGCCACCTGGAGTATCTTTGCCTATATTTGGCTCTACCTGATCCTGGCCGTGATCTCGCCTGGTGTTGTGCAGGTGTGGGAGGGGCTGCTCACATTCTTCTTCTTCCCCATCTGTGTGTTGTTTGCCTGGGTGGCCGACCGCCGTCTGCTGTTCTACAAGTACGTGTACAAGCGCTACCGCACTGGCAAGCAGCGTGGGATGATCATCGAGACCGAGGGAGACCGTCCACTTCCTTCCAAGGTATGCTCAGAGGAATTACCACTTCTACTACCACTGCTACAATTAACACTAATTATTAGAATTTTTATGACCCCCCATTACTGCTACAGCAGAGCTTCCTGCAGCTGCCAGAATAGTAATAGGATTAATTATCACAATGCATTATTAAAAGCTTACCACAACACTGATAGACTATCTTTAAAGCATTCCAGTTTATTACAACTTTGGTATTATTTTTTTTGGTTCGGCTATCGTTAATAACATTGTATTCACCAAGTCAATGGCTGGGATCTAGGCATCCTGGGAAATAATTATTATCTCCACAGGTTTGTTAACATTCGGTTTGCAAGAAAGTGGTTAAGAAAATGTGACCGAACTGGTTTCTTGTTTACAACTTGCCTAAAAAACTGATTTTGAACTCATTTTTATATTGCTCAGACTTTGTTGTAGTGATTTTACCATGTTCCCAGATCTCACCAATCACTTTGGGCAGTCCAATGTTTTCAGAAAAAAAACATAAATGACAGACCAATGTTATAATAAATCTGAATGTACCTTTTAATATTCATTCAAAGCAAAAGACCAACTGAAATTATATACTCTTGACATACATTTTTACGGATTCATACCTGCAAAACATATTGCTTAAAATACGCTACTAGTGTTATCCTTATTACTACCAATCATTAAATGTTTGATTGTTACTACTACGTCTGGTCCCAATATCATTTCTACTACTCTTTCATTTCAATTAGAATGAATCTAACATGCTAAAGTATTTAGATTTTTTAACTTGAAAAGTAGGGATATCCTTTGAACAGTAAATATTTTGTCGACATGGAAAATCCTACCCTTTCTTATCCCCACCAGATAGACAGTGATAGTGATGGTGATGATGGCGATAACACATTAGAAAGCCAGTAGTTTTTTCTGTAATCCTGCTGACAGGCAGAACAAACCGAACCAAAAACATAAGGTCTTTGGCAAAGGGGAATATAACTCCCTTCATTAATGTCTTTTTAAATAACAGTGATGGTGGGAGCTCTCTTTCCAAAAGGCATATCAGTTAGAGAACAGCCGACCAGTAGAAATTAATTAAGCTGTCCTCATCCAAACATGCGGTGGAAAAAACAAAGGAGCAGATAAGGCGTTCTGTGTAGGCGGAACTGAGTTCATGAGTAACGTGTATCTGAAACAATTATCTGTATTACTGAATGGAATTCTGCCAAGGTAATCTCATGCCATAAAGCATATTACTGCAAACACACACACACACACACACACACACACACACACACGCACACACACACACACACACGCAGATGCTTTTTAAGTATTGTCACTTTTTAATTTCCTGTTTTGATTACCATCTGATGCTTTGTGTTATGTCCTACTGTATGCAGTGCATAGCAAATATCTAATTACATTTTCAGTATTTTGGTGTACGGTATATTTATGTACCACTCAGTTAATTTAGAGTCTCTCAGTGTCTTTCCTTCCAAAAAATGACTAGTGTTACTATTTCCCTCATTTGTTTGTGCTCCATTAGTACATGAAGAGCACTTTCATCTCAACTTCTGGTTAAAAGAAATCACTGAATCAAAACCAAGTGTCCCTGAGGGGAAATCCTAATAATTCACATGTTTTAAATTGCCATTGTGCTTAAAGAGCTTAAAGACATTTGATCAATACAACTGTACTCAAAGAAAGCAGGCTTTCAATGAATTACAAGCAAGCTACTCTGAGATAAACAAATGGCATATTGTTAACATGTCTAATGAAAGCTGATGCTACTACCTGCTTATCACACATACAGTACATGTCTTTAACAAAACAAAGGAATGCATCTGTAACTATGATATGACTTACACCGAAACCACAGCAACTATACATTTTTACCTTTCATTGCATGGTTGTTGAAGGCCATTCTTGGTACACACCCAGTTCTCAATAAACCTCCATGATAGCACCATACATGGTTTTGCCTTGCAATTTGACATACTGCTCCAAAGCCTCGCATCACTGTTACTGATTAAATTGCTTTATTTTTCCGTCATAAGGTGGACATTGAGATGGATGGGAAGATGCTGAACTCTCATGGTGTTGACTTCCTGGATGGTACGCTGGGTTTGGAAATAGATGAGAAGGATCTGGATGAGGAGGAGACCCGGAGAGACATGGCTAAGATCCTGAAGGAGCTCAAGCAGAAACACCCTGACAAGGAGGTGAGTAACAATGTCAACAGGATCTCACATTAGAGAGCAGAAAAACATTCTGTCCGTGCTGCTCCTGTCGGGGTTGTTTTCCTCGGTGTTGTTTTCTTGTAATAAACTGACAAAATAAGCAGCAACAGATGACACACTTACTATTTAACCGTTTGTTAAAGGCAAAATATGTGTCAAACCATTTTGAATGAAGTATTGTGGTGCTGCAGAGACGTCCCAGCCTACAAATCGTATCCTACAGACTAAAGAAAAAATCTTTGTTTGATACAGATCCTGGCAAAAATCACACTGTAATCATTTTAATTTCTTTTAATTTCTTTAAAATTGAAAATGAATGATGATACAAAAATTATCATTCCCTCCAATATTGTATATCATATCGCAAGTGCAAAATCAGTCAAACTAATCGCTAAGATATTTTCCTTATATTGTGCAGCCCTACTATTTGCTTCAATTATCGCAGTGATTCTGGTGATGAATGCAGCTAAGGTGTCATCACAACCTCTTACATTGATTTGATAATGATACATCCATAAAAAAGAAAATTGCTAAGGAATCCTCCAGTTTTTTTTTTTTTTTTTTTTTGGGGGGGGGCATAGAAAATAGGTATTTGTGTCATTACTGCAGTCTTATTTTTAACATAGTGATATAGTCTTATAGTGCCTACTTGTATCATATACAGTACAGACTGTAAGCTATCACATCTGTGTGTAATGGAAAGTATAGCATGTGTCCTCTATCAGCTACAGTACTGCATGGATTAGGAATTATGGAGATCCTACCTTGATTTAGAAGATTCAAGAAAATTCCTCAATGTGATTATTTCAAAAATCTAAACTTGAGCTGATAAATAAAAGTAACATGGGACTAGAATCTAGTATGCTCGGCATAAAAAAAAATTCTTCCCTTATTCCCTCCTCCCCTCCCCCCACTGTGTCTATCTTTGCAGACCTTTGCATTTGAAAAACAACAACAAAGTATTGTTGTCAAATAAATGTGGTGTGATGAGGTTTGTTTTTATTCAGTGCTTCTCTTATTGTCTGGACAAGGCATAACGCTAAAAAGCATAATGGAAGCTGCAAGCATCAAAACAAGCTGCTGAAATGACAATTCTTCTTACATGCATGAGAGCCTGCTAAACAGGTTTTTACGCCTGTGCCCTCATCTCTAAATGGATTAACAATGAGGATGATTAACCTGTTATCAAGCACAAGTATTTTTTCTCACAGTCATATTTTGACATAAAGTGCTTTCCACCAAGCAGTCCGGTTCAGTTCAGTTCGTTGCACAGTACAATGCTTATTTTTGCATTTCTATTGTCAAAAGTTGTGAATGGTACCAATAGAACTGTTCCATTCCATCCCATTTTTTCGTTACCCCTTTGTTAGCACAGACCACCAGCAGTGAGGAGTAATATGTTTTTTTATGGCTGTCCAAGACATCTAGACTACTGTCTGGAGTGGATGGAAACACAAAAAATAAGCAGTGTTTAGATACATGTCCGTAATGGTCACGTAAGGTACTGTACTATCAAAAGTGTTTGTCGGAAACGTGGCTTTAGAACAGAGACTAAACTCTGGACTGTAACTATGTTTAGCATCTTTAACATCACCAACTTTAGTTCAACCCATGTAGAAAAGGGTCTGTCCAATTATACCCCTGCTCTAAAAGGCCAGAGTCTTTCTGACTCCTTCGGTCAGCTTCTCCTACTTTACCCTTTTGTGTTCGTTAATGGCAGACCAGGAAATGAATAGTCAGGATTCGTTCAGGTAAATTATAAGATCTCTTTAGTAAAATGATAAAATGATATTGCAAGAATACAATCATATGCATATGGTTCAGTAGCTCCTTCAAGACTTCACTCACCCTACCACCAACAAGTCTCTCCAGGTCTGACCCCGGACTTTGTATTTCCCTATTCTTTTATTCGTCTTTGGGTTCCTCCTTCCGTCCTTGTGTCTGGGTCGCCAATCGGTTAGATCACCCTCAGACTTTCTGTCTCCGAGAAGATAGTGAAGTTGCGTGCTAGCCTTGGGATCGCTCTCATTCTCTTCTTCTCTCATGGCCTAAATATTGTCTGTTACTTTAAGATATTTCATGCAGGTGCATTCTGTTCCAAATGTTTATCAAGTGTTTATCAGGAGCAGTTTTGCTCCAGTAAATTTGAACACGTCATATCTTACACATGCCAGACAGGAGGAAACAGCGAGGCCATCCCAGGCTACATGACATTTTATCCTACACCCATAAAGGCTTTTAATTAGCTCAGATGTTTCTCCAACCAAGAGAAAAAGTAATTCACCTGATCTCCTCCAGTAATTTACTGATAGGAGAGGAATACTAGTGGGGTGAGGAAGGCATGGAAAGGAGGAATAGTGACAAAACCATGGGATCGACCTAAGAATTCAGTGCATTTTTCAGGGATATCTAACCAGGATGGATGGTTGCTGTCATGGGAGCTTGACTTCTCTACTTATGACATTACCAAGCTGTTCTTGTACCTCTTGGCACATTTACATTTTACGTTTATAGCTGTGTAAGGCCTCACGAAAATGTTGATAAGCTGATGGATATTCCTGAGTGTAGCATATTCCTTAGTGTAACTAAATCACATACACTGTTGATGGAAATTATCTGACATAACAGTATGACTCATTAGGATCACTCTTCTTTTTACTGATTTTAATGTTGGATTCACCCACTCGACACACCATTAAATCTTGTTAGATGAAACTCTGTGAATCAGCCAGACGAGGTCAATGTTAAACAACGTGTCAGAGAAGCCATTCTTTCCCTCAATAGAAGATACTACACCTGCCATCTGGGGTCTAGATTGTAGGTGGAGCAACATTTTAAAACAACTGCCATGTCCACTGATCATGTTTGTGTGCTTACATGTTTTATATTTTATCTTACTAGGTGGAACAACTCATTGAGCTGGCCAACTACCAAGTCCTGAGCCAGCAGCAGAAGAGCCGCGCTTTTTATCGATGCCAGGCCACCCGGCTGATGACAGGGGCTGGCAACATCCTGAAGAAACATGCCGCCGATCAGGCACGAAAGGCCGTCAGCATGCAGGAGGTTCGCGCTGATGCTGGTGATAACGACCCCATCTCTAAGATCTTTTTTGAGCCCTGTTCTTACCAGTGCCTTGAGAACTGCGGCACAGTGGCAGTGAACGTGATGCGACGTGGTGGCGATTTGGGCAAAACCATTTCTGTGGACTACCGAACAGAAGACGGCACCGCCAACGCTGGCTCGGACTACGAGTTCACTGAGGGCGTGGTGATCTTCAAGGCTGGTGAGACAATGAAGGAGATCCGTGTGGGTATCATTGACGATGACATCTTTGAAGAGGATGAAAACTTCCTGATTCACCTTTCCAATGTCAAGGTGTTGACATCAGAAGGCGAGGAGCCCGAGGAAGGCGAGTCAGCTAATCATGTGGACTCAATAGCGTGTCTCGGCCTACCCTCCACAGCGACTGTTACCATCTTTGATGACGACCACGCCGGCATTTTTACGTTTGAGGAGCCTGTATTCCATGTGAGCGAGAGTGTTGGCACCATGGAGGTGAAGGTGCTGAGAACGTCAGGGGCTCGTGGCGTGGTCATGTTGCCATTCAAGACAGTGGAGGGAACAGCACGAGGTGGCGGAGAGGACTTCGAAGATGTTCACGGCATCCTGGAATTTCAGAACGACGAGATCTTGTGAGTAACTTTGATCAATCCACCTTTAAATTTGAATAGGAAATGTTAATTTTATTCATGCATGATATTTATCAGCTTCACTGTCATTATCTGTTTTCCTTGATTATTTCCCATGCTCTGTATCAGTGTGATGTTGCAAATGTTACTGCTGATTATGTGAGAAAGTGAGGGTGTGAGTGTGATGTGGTGGTCATGATGAGCGGCGAGGACAACCGCTCATTGGACAAATCAACAATTCCCTACCCCTTTTAAACTTCTCTCTACTTTGACTCATTCACTCTCTTCTTTTATCTTCATCAGTCTGTTAATTCATCTTTGCTTTGGAATATGTTTTGCTTCCGTTTTAGTCCTCTGTGGGTTTTATTTATTTCTACACACTGTACTGCTGTATAGTCAGCACAGTAGGGTTAGCTTGTAAATGGAGGAGCCAAGAAGTTGGGAAACTGGGTTATTTGTTGGAAAGTTGATGGTTTGAATGTTAAGTAGATGGAATGTCATGACATGCAAATTGAATAAGAAGTGTTGAAGTTTCCTTCAGCAAGGCACTTAAGGGAAACCCTACATGAGCTGGTTGCCGGATCAGTACATGAATTAAACAAGTAGCAGGGAATCCGGGCAATGCTTAGAAGGAGCATCTATCTAGTCAACTTAATTGGTAAGGGGGTCACGATTTTGATTTTAAATCGCAATTTATCGAAATTAAGTCACAATCTTGAATATCGAATAAAAAAAATGGAATCGTTGATACTGCCACGCCCCATGTCACGTCCGGTCGGCTTGTCAAGCGGGAAAAAAAAAAAACACGTGTTGAAGTGCTGCGAGTCAGTCAACCTCCTCTAACTTAGCTAGAGTCAGTCAAAAGATAGCATGGCATCTACAGATGCTGGAGACACATTGACATCACTTGAGCCCCCTCCTCTTTCACTGAAGTGTCTGAAAGTGTGGAAATATTTTGGATTTTATGTTGACAACGTTCGCGTTGTCGTCAAAAAAGCCACAGTTTGCAAGCTCATGTACCATATTCTGTGTGTTTACCATTGCATATTAGCCTAGCAGCTAGCAGATATTCCTTCTGCTAAAAGCTTTATCCCAATATAACCGCACAGTTGAATTTCTGCCTGCATGCACGTTTTGTAGCCTAAACAGAGCAGCTTATATTGGTTATATTAGAGAGAGCAACAAGTTAGCGGACTGCCCGAGCCGCCTTGCTATCGGTCTCTGCTGTGCTGGCTCGATAGTGTTTTAAGCCCCCAACTAAGCCTTCAAGGCAGCGCTGTGACCGTTGTCTTCAACCATAACCATTGCCTAATCAAGGGGGCAGGCTTCTCTCCTCAGAGCGAAGCTGCGATGGCGCCATTTTGCTAACCCCGTATCCATCACCCCCGTTAGCATCCCATTGACTGCCATTCATTTTGGCGTCACTTTGACAGCCAATAACTTTATATCTGAAGCGTTTAAAGACTTGATTTGTCCATTGTTTATTTCTAAAGAAACACGACAATGTATAAAAGGCTCCATTACCTTGTACCTCACGTTATGGCTCTGTAGCAGACATTTTTATAAAAATAGGCTAACGATTGTGTCATAACCAAGTGACTTACTGTCGCATAGTAGAGGAATTACAGTACAGGAGAAGCTCGCAGGCTGTTTTGACGTACATTAGCTGTTTAGTTTAATTACTAATATTAACTAGCATTTTAGTTAGCAATAATTAGCCTGTACCTATGTTATCTCCTTACATATACCTACGCTCTCCGTCTCTGCAAGATTGGGAATGATTGAGATTTCTCTTGGCACAGCTACCAGAAGACTTACAACGTTCAGACACGTTGCTCACGTCACATCTACGGCGGGAAGCTCAGTTTGCAGCTGCACAGTAACACTCAGTCAAGCTCAACCATCACTGGAAAAGTGCTGGTAAGAGACTTCACTTGTCTCCGTCAAAAACAGCGGAGTCACTGGGTCCATATTTTACTGGGTCCATATTCCGCCGAAGGCTTAAAACACATCTCTTGCGACTACACCTCGGATAAAAAAAAGAAAAAGAAAAAAAATATATATATATTTGTACCTTTACTTATTTTAAGCTATCTACTTGCACTTTCATATGTCTCTTTGTAGCTTTACTTATTCAAAGCTATGTACTTGCACTTATTACTTGCTGTCTTGAGTTTGTACCTTCACAGTTGAAAGCACTTGGATAAAAGTGTCTGCGAAATGACATGTAATGTAATGTAATGTAATGTAATGTAATAATGTAATATAGGTCTATGTGCCTAATCCTAGTGCATTCCAGGCTGCGCTGCCTGGAAGACAACGTTGGGGGCTTTAACACCAAACTTCGTGTGGTGTGAAGCGTCTGCCCTCAGGATTGTCGGTAAACTTTTTTTTTCTTTTTACTTTATTGACAAATTGTCAAGTTTCCAATTGACTGAATATATGTTATTGTTACATTATGTTGTTAATAAATGTTTTAAATTTGACAATGTAATGTGGTACATTGCGAACAAAGGTCAGATATTACATTACATACAAGTCTAGTCTAAAAATGGCATAGGAACCTGTGCTTTAAAAACAAGAAGTAAAAATCGAGAATTGAATCGAATCGTCACCTCAGAATCGAAAATGTAATTGAATCGAAGATTTGGAGAATCGTGACACCCCTATTAATTGGATACACAAAGGCTTTTTTTTTAAAATGCCCTTTGGGCTTTATACTGTGTGAGAACATCCCAGAGCAACCACTCAGGCACTCACACAGCCAGCTAGCGGCTTATTTAGTTGTTTTGTTCTGTATGAAAAGAACACTAGACTCCATTTAAGGACCCCTGCTGTGGTGAAATGCCGTAGCCACAGTTCACCACACCAAAGCTCTTCTTAGCCAGACAGAGGCCTTATTATCTACTAGTGGTGACTCACCGTGAGGTCCATGATTGCTATTTGACCATGTTTCAGGAGGCCTTTTACAACTGTGTGTGTGTGTGTGTGTGTGTGTGTGTGTGTGTGTGTGTGTGTGTGTGTGTGTGTGTGTGTGTGTGTGTGCGTCCACGTGTGCGTGTGTGTGTCTTTTCTGGACAGTAGCTGGTAATATGAGACTCAAATGTTGACTCATTAGTTGACTCAATACTGATGTAGTAATTAGAATGCATTCTTGTATGTTAAAATGTATTAACTGTGTTCATGGTAAATCTAAGCTTGTAGACATCAGACTCACAGTGTCATGAATGTTACACACAGGCTGTTATTGCACTTCTAAAGTAATCAGTGCACATTTATTTTCTTATACAGTAGGTTCATGTTGTCAATATATTGTTGCTTTTTTTCCACAAAACACTCAACTGGTGCCAAATGATTGTTTTCTATTACTCTTTCTCTTAAACAGCAGGGTGGGCGTGTTCACAATGTCACCACAAATTACTGTTTGCAGTAAAGCCTTCTCGTGGTGGCCTAGTCCTGTTGGGCTTGTAACTTTAGCAAGAGTACAATAAACTTCACAGCTTCCAGCAGTTGGCCTTCTTTATTGTTTGGGCTACTTGCTAGTTTATGGGAGTTGTCAGCAGGCTTGAAGAACACCTTGGACCAGTTGGACCAATTTATTATCACAGAAGATTGGCTAAATGAATATCTTTTGAAAAGACGTTTCTGTGTCTTCTTGGAAAGCTTGAGGTTGGGAATTCATGCTGCTGTGGACCTGTAAAGCTGATTAAGATATTAGATGTGATATGGGACTATAGAAATAAATTAGACTTCACTAGGTTTAGATATGCAGTGGGGAGGAAATGTAGAGCTCCGTCTGTTTTTAGCTGGCAAGCATCAGTTGTTAGTTGCAGAAGTTTGCCTTGGAAACCAAAAGTTAGCTTACAGTGCTTGTTTGGAAATGTCCTGATTGTTTGTGAGGAAGGAGATTTGTAATGATATGAACTAAAGTGTGCTGTCATGATGAATGAATGGCAAAGATGCTGTCTTAGTAACAGTAGTCTAAAACTTTCTCTATCTGTCTCCCTTTCTTCTGTTTTTGGTCAGATTTGAGGCAGATGTCTGCAAGGCTGGCTTTTTCAGCCTGTGGCATAGTTTCCATAGCTTACAGCTCTTACAGCCAGGACTAAGTGGGTTTTAATAACACTTTATCCAGATCAAATGATGGACTGTCCTTCCTGCTATCGTGGTTACTGTGTGTGTATTCTCTTGCGTACATGTGGTTGTTTCCTAGCCGAAAGACCCAGAGGTGAAGCAGAAATTTGTGCCTGAAGTGGAAAGTATTTTGACCACAGGAACACTTGTAGGCGTATACTGCCCTGGTCAGGTCGAAGAATTGCATTCTACCTACGGTACTGTAGAAAAACGTCACCGTCATGTTTTCAAAAGTTTGGTACCGAAGTACCGATTCTCGTCACATTCCTAAGGTAGAGGCCATTTTGTAAGCAGAAAATCACAAGTTTTATTACGACACAGTGTCCCTCAACCATTTAATCTCTAATTGGCCCTCTAAATCATCTCTGGTAAATGTTTGATATGATCTTTAATGGTTACAATTACATGAAGTAGCCTAATGAGTGATATAAAAGGACCACGGTGGTATTTTGTTAACCTGTTTTAGCCCATTACAAATGCTGTAACATTACTGCTGACCATTTTCTAAAGCTAAAGTTAGTTGGTGTGATAACTGGCACATCTTTTTATGATACATATAAGTTTCCAAGCTTTTAAGGGCATACATTAAGTAGGAATTAGGAAAATGCTTGGCTGTGTTTTGTCTTCTGGATAAAGTAACACACCTTTTAATGTGACACAAAATAAAAATAGCTGACATAAAGCCATAAACTGGGTTGTGTTGTTGACAGAAACTGCAAGATCAGTAAACAAGCGTATAACAATTAGGACACAGTAAAGAATATTCACTAAATATAGTGCCACATGCCAGAGTATTTATAACCTAAAGAAATTTGCAGCGCTTGTCCCAGGATAAGCTTTTTTTTTGGGGGGGGAATAGAAATAGAAAATAGCTGATCTAAATTGGATTGCCTCCAGCCTAATTCTACCCTGATTCTGTTTCTCTGATGGAGAGAGAGAGAAAGAGAAAGAGGGAGGGGAAAATGTAGGGAGGCTACAGTTATATAGATATATGAGTGTGAATGGAGGCAGTGATGGGAGGAAGACAAAAAAGGTAGAAAAGTTATGAACCTCTTAAAGTTTTGGACTTTTCTATACTTAACCATTCCTGTTTTTTTCCATTTTACCTACTCATCCATGCCCTTACATTTTTCTTTCTCGCTGCCCGTAAGAGGCCCAATGCAATTTGTCTCCGGAATAGTTTGTGAGGGCTTGTCTGGAGAGGAAGAGAGAGATGAAGAGGGTGAGAGAAATAGGTAGAGCACACAGACAACCCCACAGCACTCAGCAGCGTCAAATTATTTCTGTATCTGTCAATACAGTATGTCACAGAAAATACCAGCTCCGTCCTGCATGTTTCTGTGTGTGTGTGTGTGTGTGTGTGTGTGTGTGTGTGTGTGTGTGTGTGCTCTGCTCTGCTGTCCACCTTGTGGTTTAATGCACCATTACAGTTGCTTGCTGGATTTTTGACATGCCTATTTTCTAGTACTACAATTACTTTCTGCTACTGTGATTGCAGCTACAACTACACTCCCATTTTTATTAGCACTATTATTGCTACTGCAACAACTGATACTACTATAGCTGCATCTATTGCCGTTGCAACACTTACTTAGTGCAACAATTATACAGTGAGTGTTATTATTACTATTAGTACTTGGTTTGTTTTGCTCTCCCATATTATAGATCCAAGAACAACTCACAATTACAAATCGGTCTGCTAATTCAGCACCACGGACAGCGCCATGGAGTTATCCAAAACATAGCACAGTTGGGCTACTGATATTTCAGAGCCATGTTCGGGGCCATAGGTTCTAACTCTCTTTCTCTAAATCTCAGGCAGATAAAAGGGTCAGGCAGACTAGACTAATATATTCAATTACACAAACCATCTGACCCTGGCAGGTTAACAAGGGGCGTGCATTTAACATTATTTTACCTGTCCATAATACAAATTGATTTGTTTCAAGAGTGAATGTGGCACTTGTCAGCCTTCTTTAAATGTTAGCTGTCCTAGGTAGAAATATTTTACTCCAGTGGCTCTTAACTTTGTGTTACTGTCAAACAAAAATCATGTTTTAAGCTCAATATTAGACTTTAGACTTTATTAGACAACCTTTTGCACTATAGTACTACTGTTCATATGCATCTACTACACACGATCATACCTGTCACATGTTCAACAGTTTTATCCAGAGCACCTTCCAGCAACCAAAGTGGCTCATTTTTTTTATAGATGGTCCTGATGGAATTACCAGACCACTTAATATAAAATAGGTCAGCAATTCAACTTTTTGTCCCCATAGCTGTTGCATTGAAACTTTATTTTTTCAACCGAGACGAGGACAGCTAAGTTTAATACCTGTCATACCAGTATAATGTAGGTTTGTAAAATGTACAACAACCTCATGCTGTATGGTTAATTAGTTGTAAATGAATCAGTGTTTCCAAGCCAATTAACCTGTTTTACACAAACAGACACGTTCAGGTCAAAAGATTTAAGAAAACAGATCAAGCAGGTGGATGGACACACATGTGTGCACACATGCATACTCACACATCTTGGTTCTGCACACACTCATGCAGAAAAACAGCACAAACCAGATCACACATGCAACTGTTTTGCTATAGCTTGGTTTTGACTTGTACTCAGTCACATTTTGACCCTGTAAGGTAGTAAATACATGGCTCACACACACAAATACACACTCACACACACAAACATGGAGCCAATTATACAATTTCCATAAACAGGCAGCCAGTGGAGAAACATGGTGCAGTCGAGAATCAAATTAGGCTCCCACCTACACACACACACACACACACACACACACACACACACACACACACACACACACACACACACACACACACACACACACACACACACACACAAACACAAACACACACATACACACACACACACACACACACACACACACACAGCAGCAGCAGACTGGGACTTCACACTCCAATAACCAGCACAAATTGGCCTTTTTAGACGCATGCTTAGAAGCTATAGGACCGTGGGTTGTGTGTAGGCCTATGTGGTGTAGTACATGCACTAATACATACTTTTGCATATGAGCATGCATGTGTGTGCTTTTTAAAAATATAGTCATTGTGCAGATAGAAGTGGATTTGGATTTGTTGGAACTCTAAAATGGTATTTTGTTTGTGTTCAGGGTAACGTGATGTCGCTGTGATTGTCGGCTTGAAAGACATTTGCCCTATGTGAAACATCATAAAAGTGTAGAGGGAGGTGATTTCAGATGCTGTTTGACCATACGACAAGCACTTTAATTAGTAGTTTAGTAGTAAATCCTAAATTTTAATCACACAATGTTAAAGATGCCATATTATGCTCATTTTCAGGTTCATAATTGTATTTTAAGGTTGTACCAGAATAGGTTTACATGGTTTCATTTTCAAAAAACACCATATTTTTGTTGTACAGCACATCTCTCTCTCACTGCTGCAGCTCCTCTTTTCACCTTGTGTTCAGGTCTCTGTTTTAGCTGACAGAGTGAATCATCTTTTCTTCTGTACTCTTTGATTCCACTCGCACATGCTCAGTAGCTCAGATCGTAGATCATGTCAGTTAGCTCCATAGACAGTAAAAGAAAGGTTGTTTTTCCAACTTTGGTCAGTTACAAGGCAGGATTAGCTTGGAGACTTCTTCTAAAGGAGGGCGCACATGAAAGTCCTACTTTTGTAGATTATGGTGAACTTGTGTGTGTTGTAGCAGTGCTTTGCCATTGAGAACGAGCTAGCATGCTAACGCTAGCGCTAGCATGCTAACGGTTGTGTTTAGCCCGTCGTTTCGGCTAGTTACATAACAAGCCCTGCAGATTTTGAACAGCTCACCCAGAGACTGAAGGCAGGACACATTCAGAAACCGTATCTCACTCAAAACAGCATGGATAGATTTTTTTTTCCAAGTTTGTATGCATATGGAAGCACCAGAGACACAAAATAACACCCCAAACCCCAGAAAAAGTGATTTGTTTTCATAATATGGGCACTTTAAAAGTGCATGTATTGGACTGAGAGCATGCGTCGGTGCATGTGTTTAACTGCTTAAATGATACGCTGATTACTGTAGTGCTTGGATGTTTGGAAACTTTTATATTTGTAATGTTTTATAACGTAATGATTGGAAAGATAAATACATCAAATGGATAGTGAGAGTAAGAGCTGTGAAGAATCAAAAGCTAAAGAGAAAGTGTAGTACACATGGTAGCAGCATGTGAGAGAGGAAAGAAAGTATAGAGACTGACATCATGTGTTGGCATCTTCTCGCCACTCTTTCCGTGGAAGTCAGCTTTTATCTCGGGCAGGCTGCCACAAGTTTTCTCATGAAGGAGAGTGCAATCAATGTTTCAAAATCTCTTGTCAAGATCATTAAATAGTTGTTGGTGTGAGTTTTTTTCACTGTATACAACGCTAAAACAAACATTTTTAATTAACCTTAATTTTTAATGGACACCTACATAAGAATAATGAGATAATTGAACACTGATTTTCAGTTGTACCGCATGACTGTTCGGATTGTATGAGTGTAAAAATTAGCCTATTCAGTCTTTTTTACTACAGTGAACAACAACATAATAAGAAGAGAAGAGAAGACAGGTTAGCAGCTTGACAAATGAGCCCTAACCAGCTGCCTCCACGAAACACCATCGCCTTGGCAACCGCTGGGATGGAGCACGAGAGAGGAAGAAAAAGAGAGACTCTGAAGGAGATAGAGAAGGGATGCAGAGTGAGAGAGTGATAAAAGACATGAGAGAGAGAAAGAGGGTGGTCTGGTGTAGAGGGATAGAGCGGAGGAGAGAAATATATAGACTGAGAGACCAGATGGGAAACTATATTTTCTCGTTATTTGTTCCTATTGCTGCCAGATGTGTCCTCTCATTATGTTCAGATTCACTGATTTTGATCTATCAGTGTGAACAGGAGGGCATGAGTCATTTTGCAATAATGAAATGAGGATGCTTATTACTGCTAAACAACTACTTGATGAAATGTCAAAGTAATGCCACATGACATTTTGATATAAATTAATGTGCATTTTGTGACAACTTGTCATGAATTGACGCAACACGCACACATGTTTTTATTTCCAATTTTAGAAGATCTTGGTAGTTATGAGTAAGATTCAAAGGAAAAAAATGTCACAGTACCACCCACACTTTTATTTTTTGTTAACTTCTGGGGTTAGGGTTAAAAAACATTACACTAACTTCCTTCTAACCTATAAGACATGGTTATTATACAGCCACATCCATTTCTTAGTAACGGCTTGGTTTACAATTTATCTGAGCTGCTTGGGAATTCAGGCCCCTGAAACAAGTATGGGTGTTTTTTTTTTTTCTGGCATCTGTGGAGCTGTGGATCTTGCTCACTAACAACCAGGAAGGCGGGACTGCTAAAAGAAAAGCATTGGATATAGATCTCTGTCAGGTTTTCAAAGGAAGGACAAAAGGCTCAAAGGTCTCCGTGTGCTCACTCAAACATACTCTGCATGTCAGTGCTGTTTTTACAGCCATAGCTTTTATTGTGAAAAGCCACAAGATAGAGCTTCATCTCACATCAGACAATGTTAGTCTTAAAGGATTATCCCCTAAAACAATGTGGCAAGTGGGCTCTTGCTGTGAGGAGCAAACTTCAAGAATTGACTCCGCTATGTCACGAGACCAGAATCAGTGATTACCTGCCTTGGTGCAGTGTCAAATCTCACAGGTTTGTTTTTACTTTTTTATTGTTGGGCTTTGTCTACAAAATTGTAAGACCAAATAATGTCCAAATTGAGGCATCTTTTATTGCCAAGTATTATATCGTATTAAAAGGTTATACGTTAAATTAACCATTAAACTCCGCCATTTAGGCAGACATTAGCCAGATTCAAACCTCTGGCATCTCTACATCTATGGCCTATCTCTGTTCTCGTTACTTATCTACAAAGGAAGTGCTTTAATAGGAGCGCTGGTGTAATCCCTGGCCTGTCTGCCTGTCTGCCCTAAGTAGTTTTAAAATGGATGACTATGAGCAGGCTAATACTATTATGGTGATGTAAATTTTTGGCGAGCGGGGCCTGTGATATTGGAACTGAATCTCAACGGGTTATTTATCCTCGACGTCAGTCACAGAGGCACCGCAGAGGCAGGAAGACTGCCTAATGTGTGTGTGTGTGTGTGTATGAAATTGGCAGGTCAATTGAAACTGTATCTACTCTATCCCTGAAGATGTTGATAAAGGCTGGGTTCAGGTCTCAGTTGTATGTCTCTGCATATGTGTTTTATGGCTTAGAAGAGTGAGGTAAACCATATTTGCAGGGGCATCGGACTGGGGGAAAAGGGGGACTGAATACTCAGGGCACTCATGTGAGGAGGACCCAAAAATATGCTAGAATGAATAGCTGTGGATGTGGGGAGGGACCCATAGAAAATGCCTTTCTACAGGGCCCAGAATTTTGTGCTACGCCCCTGCATATTTGAGCCAGGGGTATAAGTCAGGAAGACAATAAACTCCAGTGTGTGTATGTGTGTGTTCATTCAATTTACACCGGCTTTACTTGTTCTCTTTTCTTCTTTTTTTCTCAGCATGCCGTTCTATTAGTGCAGTATTGCTGCGGGTAACCGCGGCAATGGCTGGTGCATTATGCGGTCAAACGCTGCCAGTTGTAGTGAAAACTCAGACCACATCATGCTCTGCTGGGCCTTTCTTTCTATCTCTCTTTTTTTCTCTGCTGCTAATTGAACTGCACTGACAGAGAAAGTGGAGAAAGAGAGAGGAAAGGAGAGGGAGAGAAATCAATGGAGATAAAGAAAAACTGGACTGATACAGGAAGGACCGTGAAGAAATGAATGGAAAAGAGAGACAAGGGGGGTATGAAAGGGGAGCAAAAAGAGAGACATAAATAAACCAGTCTGAGAGAGAAACGGAGGCAGAAACAAATGCATCCTTAGTCCCTCTCCTTCCTATATCTCACCATCTACAATCTCTTGTGCTGTTCATTCCTCCCTACATCTATTACACCCATTCAATTTGAGACTTTTGATTTGTGACTAAACTGCAAAACTAATAACACCCCCATGGCAGTATGCCAACACACTACACTAAAATGCTTAACATACCTCCTAATCATCAGCATGTTAGCATTGTCATTGTTGACATGTTAGCATGCTGGCATTAGTATTTAGCTCAAAGTACAGCTGTGCCTAAGTATAGCCTCAAAGAGCAGTTAACATGGCTGTAGACAATTGTTCTTGTTAGACGCTGTTAGCATGTTCATTCGGAAACAGATGACCTTACAGGTCCTTAGTGGTGGAAATAAGACAAAGGGGGAGTCAGTAATGTCAAATGGTCTAAACCATTTCCTTGGCCCAAATCTAACACATCGCTAAATTGTTTTGTGCTTTATTTTATGGACTCTACCCTGTCCTGTCCTTTTTACATCTTTGCATAGCATGGGAAAGAGAGTAACTCAGTAAGTCAGCTTTGTATTTTTTAAATTAGCTACTGTTCTTCTCACTCTCTCCCTCTTCACCTCACTCCATCCTTAACTTTCACTGTGATAAACAGAGATGTCAGCGTGAGATCCAGCAGCACCAGTAAATCTGCTACAATTTAATCACACATGATAGCTGATGCATCGAACATCTTAGCTGGAATACTGCTGTGTTTGTCTTTGTACAATTTCCCTCACAAGATTCTCAAGTCATAGGATATCTAAAAGTACGTCTCGGCTGTTTTTCTTCTCTTTCACTTCCCCCTTCATGCACCCTCTGTGACTATTTCATGTTTACAACACTTTAACATAGCAAGCATAGTTTTGGTCAGTTAGCAACAGTGGAACTTTTCCAAAAAAGGATGAGACTATGTTTGGACTAAAGCTAATACAGATGGGTAGATGATGTAAGAAGTCCACTGTTTGGTTGAAGAATTGATACACAACTGCAGTGGGATTGTTGCAGTTGTATTTAGGAGTAAGTGAGGGAAAAGAAAAGTAATGCATTAGCCACATGTTATGGAGAGTAGGTAGAAAGATCTTCATATATTCAAAATCCTCATAAGGTGAATTGAAAGGAAATTGCATCAACACATTTAAATAAAACATCAATGAATATAACACAGGCACTGTGGGAATGTGGGAATTAACAAGCCATTGCCTGCTAATATTCTCCAAAATTCATGACAAAACATTAGGCATTTTTTCATTTTAATTAGTGTCCGTGCCAATCTTTTCCTCCACAGCGCTGCGGAGGAGGGTCTGTTTAGTCCACATAGCATTCCGGGATGGGAGAAAAACGAGCTCTGGTTTATGGGCATGTCTTTAAACCAATCACAATCATTTTGGGCGGCGCTAAGCGCTGGATGGAGCCCCGTTGCCGCAAAATAGTCTTGGGAAGGAACTTGTTTTGGTGGACCACGTGTACGTTAAAAAGTTGATTTGATTCTCACTTCTTTTTTTTTGAAGTACAGGTTGCTATCAGGTTGCTATGCCATTTTTAGACTAGACTTGTATGTGATATATCTGACCTTTGTTCACAATGTACCACATTACATTGTCAAATTTAAAACATTTATTAACAACATAATGTAACAATAACATATCTTCAGTCAATTGGACACTTGACAATTTATTCATTTATTTGTCAATAAAGTAAAAAGAAAAAAAAGTTTACCGTCAATCCTGAGGGCAGACTCTTCGCAGCACACGGAGTTTGGTATTAAAGCCCCCAACGTCGTCTTCCAGGCAGCGCTGCCAGGAAGGCACTAGGATTAGGCAATGGTTATTGTGTGGCAGTATCGACGATTCCATTTTTTATTCGATATTCAAGATTGTGACTTTCGATAAATTTCGATTTAAAATCGAAATTGTGACACCCTTACTTTGAAAGCAAGCCACTTCCTGCTATTCCCCTGTGGCCACTGAGTAGTATGTTTCCGTGATTCAATAGTTTGTTCTGTTAGTTTGCTGTGGTAGATGACACTTTTTCAATTCTCTAATTCAATTCTGGCATAAAATGGACTACTCTGACCAATCAATGGATTATTGGAGAATTGACTGTAAATTCCCACCCCTAAAGGCCTGTTAATCATATGGTTGTTGGTTTAATTTCTAGGTTGAGTGAAAATAAACCGGGGCAGAAAAGTAAATGATAACACCCTGCTAAAATGTGTTGCCAGTGGCCTAAAGGTTTAGAGGAGTGGCTTTGTATTTGGAAGATGGCCAGGTCAAATCTTGAAATGAGCTGGGACAATATAGGCGGGTGAGTTGTCAAGCACAATTAGTGAGGTTCCCTCTTGGTAATTAATCTCCCATGTGTCCAGCAGCAGAGGCCTCCTGTTGTCCTGGGCAGCTCCACATGTGGATTTTCCAGAATGTAAAATATGTAGTTGCTGGGAAAAAGCAACTGTGCCTTGCTTGTCCTTGGATACACAGAGTCGAGGAAATCTGTAAGAGAATCCTCTCGTATGTTTAGTTATCCATTTCTCCTTTCTCAAACATGCATTAAAAATTCAATACTACACATTTCAGTTTTTTTTGCACTGCTCTCATTGCACCAAAACCCCTTTTGTCTCTGATTTCACTCAGGCTGCTGTGGGAATATTCTGTTAATGAGAGCAGCAGAGAAATACACAGCAGTGCTAATGAGCTACAGTGAGACAAAAAAAAAACTGCACATTTGAAACTAATAGACAACATCGTATATAGACCCATTAGTAATACTAACAGTTTCAACACTGTGACATGGAACTTTAACTTCTATTTTTCTAATGAATAATTGAGTTAAACCTCATATTCTTGGTTAGTCATTTCAATTTATCTCACTTAAGTAGATGATTTCTCCTTATTCTCCTCTACTTGATAATCTGTATGTATGTATTTTATTGTCAGTTTAGCTATAATGCGTGCTTGAATTGATTAATAAACTGGTAATTTGTGAATGATTTGTAAGCAGGAAGTTGGTGTAAACTATTTACAACCGATTTTGTGCAAGAAAGTAAAAGATAAGAAGTGGAGCTGGGAATTGTAGGTGAAGGTAGTGTAAGATAATACAGCTTGTCTTTAAATGCAATGCTGTATTTTGGCTTTTCTGCTGGATGAGGAATTTCTGTGCTAATCTCATGAAGCTGATACACATGGCTTTTCAGTGATAAATTGGTATTCTTGGTGTGGAGTCCACTTGTGATCCAGCGCTGTGCCTTCTCAACATTACACTGATAAAAAAAGAACACTGTGACATGTTTCTGTGGGTACTTGAAAGGTTTAATAATCTAGATGAATCCAGTGAGCATAGCAAAAGTAGCAGAGTTAAGTAGGATGTCTGAGGTGAGCTGAGAGCTGTGATAACCAAGTGGAAGTTAAACTGATTTGTGGTGCTTAGTGGCCCGATTCACTGCAACGGATTTGATGCAAGAGAGTGAGTCTTGCCTGGAGCTTTGCTGGATATATATATGTGATAGCACACACACATACACACACGCACGCACACACACACACACACACACAATCTGCGCTCTTCTGATAGCTGCATTTGCTTGCTGCACGAAGAGAAGGGACACACCTTTGCCATGCTCCCTGGTTAAGTGCAGTGCTGGACAGTGAAGAACACTCTCTCTCTCTCTCTCTCTCTCTCTCCCTCCCTCCCTCCCTCCCTCTCTCGCTACAGCAGCTGCAGTGTAAGCTAATCTCTGAGCTGAGCTCCAGTGTGCAGAATCCCTGGCTTACAGAGATCTGATACCAATTCATCTGTCTCTATTATTCATCTATTTCACTCTTTCTGTCTCTCTGTTCAAAGCTGCAAATATATTACATCCACATGCTCTCTCAATGAAACAGGCTGATCAGGAGATTCCGGGCTCCAATCTTTGATTGATTTCACCTATTAAATTCACTTCAGTCATGAGCAAGAATTTAAATGAAGGGGAGGAGGCAGTTTAGAGATCGTTAAAGCTGCAGCTCATCAAAATTGGTGATGTCTTCGCAGTTCAGTCATTGTGTTGCCTTTTTAAGATTTAAAACCCCAGTTTGCAATTGGTGCACGGCGCTATTTCCACCCCCCAGTAGCAGGGTCTACATGGCCTGCATTTGAGTGAAAGCCCCCAGTACTCTTACTGTGGGGCAGAACGAGCACTGTACATCAATCGTGGATTGCGGTTTTAAGAAGCAATATTCCTCAATGGTGAAAAAGCCTTGTCATGCCACTAGATTAATTTTCAATGTAATACATGACAATATGTCCTAGTTTGTCCTGGATTTGATGCTCAGTCACTGGCTCGGACAGTCTGCATACACAGATCAGTCAGTGTCCTTTTTATCTCTCCTGTGTCCCTTTTCAAAACTTTAGCTGCAACTCATAAACATATTAGCCTTTGTAGATACAGTATAGCACTTTCACATATAAATTAATCAGATCTTAACTTTTGATTCAATTGAAGAAAAAAAAGAAAACGTATGTGGGCAGTCTTGTTATTTAAACCTGCATGTTTTTTTCTTCTTTTCATTTCTACATGTAGGTGTGCAGGGGCATTTTTTTCAAATTACCAGCAGCCATGCGTGACTCAGATTCTGTTTTTTCTCCTTTCTCTCTCTCCCATTGCACACAACAACACAATCTGGCACCAAGCTACCTATGGCTTTATCCACAAAAAAATGAAAATGTCATGACAAACCGGAGAATGAGATTTTTGGTTATACTACAGTTTTCAATCTAAGAAATTGTTCCCATGAAAAGAAAGTGAAGTGTTCATTGTGTAATAAGATGTGATTGTGTGTGTGTGTGTGTGTGTGTGTGTGTGTGTGTGTGTGTGTGTGTGTGTGTGTGTGTGTGTGTGTGTGTGTGTGTGTGTGCGTGCATGTGTGTGTGTGGGTGGGTCGGTGAGGGTCAAAGGAGCCAAAACGTCTGGTGACCTGACTTCCACTCTGACTCAACAGATGATCTGTGATTAGCCTACCACTGAACGACTGCTTTCTTCCACTCTGCCTTCCGGTTTCTCATGAAGCTGACAAATAACATTTTAATGACTTTGACATTTTTCCTACTTCTATACCCAGATAAATGAAATCCCAGAAAAGAGAGATGGCAATGAGAGGAAACCTCACTTTAATCCCATCTGAGGTTCTCAACCCTAAAACAAAGATAAAACAGCTGATTTCCACTCTTAACCAAAAACCAGCCATGTGTATGTGAAGTCTGGCTACTTAAAAAGGGGGAATCTTAAAGCAATGGTTAAATATTTCGGAAATATGCTTATATTCTTTCTTGCAGAGAGTTAGATTTACAAGTTTTACGAGGGGTTATTCTCAGGATTATTTCTTGGCCAGAAGCAGTAACATGACAGTCCCATGTCTGTATTTACCAAACAGACATATCCATCTTCTCATCTACCTCTTACACAAAGTATCGGAACTACTCCTTTAAACTCATACTCCTCCTCATACGAATAAAGAGAGCATACTAACACACACATAAAATGATTATAGCCATTGTGGCACTTTTAGACCTCTTGGCCATGGCGTCGTGTGTCACATCTGTGTGCTGTGATGTGGCTCTGACGGCCATTTTCTGACATTGGTGTTACCCTTAAGCTGGTCTTTAAACAGCAAAGTGTACAAACCCCTGTAGACAAATGTTATGTGCGTATACAGTATGTATGTGTGTGTTTTTGTATAAAAAAGAGAGATACTGGCTACAGCTTAGCTTTCTGCCACTAACTAGCTTCTAGCTTAAGTTCACTAGAAGCTAACATCTCCACATACTGTAGGCTTACTTATCGTGCATCTTGCAGAGAGGGTAAAAGTGGGAAGCAGTTAATTAAAATGAACACTATCAGCTTTAAAACTGATCTGACATGAAGTGTGTATAAGAAAATAAAAATAAAAAATAAGAAACACACTCAGAATGTAGCGTGATTGTAGATGTATGGTCTAAAACATGTAAGTATGTGTGTGTTTTTACGTGTGTGTACAGTGTGTTTGTGTAACTATAGTGTATGTATAATGCATGTGTGCATGAGCGAATAATATGCAAGATCTAAATTATATAAAAATCTTAACGTCATTTTGGGTCCAGTGGGAGCCGACCCCATTGAGTTCTCCCGCGATCCCAGTATAATTTGAGAATTCCAGCTGGGAATTCCCTTGCAGCTTTTACCGGCCTGGAATGTGATAGTAGAGATTCAGCGGAGGGATTTACCTCCATGTCCTCATATATCACTAAGCTGTCATAAGCTAACGTGTCGTTTATACCATAGGAGTTGAACCCAGGTTTATCCTTTGTGTTATGCATGTGGTCCTACATCTAGGTGTTCAACCTCTGAAGTGAGACTGGCTGTTACAGTAGAATAGTCTGATTGTCGATGTGGAGGCTGCACGGTAGCACACACTGACATCTTAACAAGATATTAAGTATTTTTGTTTGTCGAAATTTTCTTGAAACAAACAAAATGCTCTGCCACTGGAGAGAGATGGTAATCCCTTGATTCCAAAACAAATCACCTAGTTTTGCATCATCATTTTTAATTATGTGCATATTGGAGATACTAAATAAATCAAGCTTTATGAGAGACTTTATGTGCATTTTCCATCCATTTCAAGGAACATTGTATGCATCAGAAACACATGGACCTATGTGACAGACTGTAGGCAACCACTGCTCAAATGAAATTATAGATAGACTTTTATGCTCTAGACTCAGTAGTATATTTTCTCGCTTGAACACCATCTTGACCATCTGAGAAAACTTAAGTTATGTCTGTCTAGACTGGTTAGTAGTAAAACTGTCTCTTGAGAGACACTATAAAGACTGATTCTCTAGAGACTAAAACCAAAAAAACTATTTCTTTTGAGTTATGACCAGATGTTGCTGTTATTTTTAGAGGCTAAAAAGTAGACTCCTTTTCTTTACAGAATATAAGGACTGGTGACTTTTTTCCTTGTTTTTAACTCCCTGTGCTTTCTGCATAGAGAGGAGGAGAGGAACGTGGGGGTGTCTGTAAGTTTGTTAAGGCTAATTGAAGCTCTTTAATGAGATGAACGGTGACTGATGCATACCAGATGCTTGAAGGTTAGCTGGGTGCAGTTCACCTGATTAAGAGTGTTAAGTTATAGTGAGGTTAACGATATTAAATAGACTGATCAATGCAAAGAGAAATGGAGGAAAAACTGCTATAACATCAGCAGCACAGCATGACAAAGTTATCTTTTTCATACAAACAAAAATTACAAAAACTCTTTTTTCTTCTCGTCAGGGTGGAAAACACACAAACTGGCAATAAGGTCATAACCAAAACTCTCCATGGAAATGCAGGCTAATGACATTCTTTAAGCATTAGCATCTCTTGAGGCGGATAAACCCACCACCTTTTATATATTCATGGAAAACTCTGGGATAATTGCCTAGCTTTGGAGCAAAATTGGACATTAAAGATGAATAAACCAAATGTGACAAATTAAACGTCTTTACATGTTTAGCATGTCAGCAGTGTATTTAATACAACACCAATATCAATAAGTTGCTATGTCATCCTGATATATAAAAGGTATCAATGATGTATCAGGTTGCCAGAAAAAGACCAACAGCTAACAGAGGCGGCCGGCAAAACTTGTTGAATAAATGGAAATAGTGAGTCCAGTGAAAAAAAGACGGAAAGAGGCAAATAAATCCACTCTCCCATCTGTCAGCAATGGCAGGGTGTCTATATGTTGGAGAACTAAGCTATCCCACAATGCCCTGGTGGCCCTGCTGCCTGTTTCTGTGGTGACAAGCATTTCCCTGGCGAGCCATGATTGGATGAACGGACTGTCAGGGAGTACAGGCCCTCAGTCAGTGTGTGTGTAAAGATCTATGACTTCATATACTGAGAGGGAGGAATACCCACATGCCTGCTTCATACACACACACACACACACACACACACACACACACACACACACACACACACACACACACACACACACACACACATACACACACAGAGAAAGGCACGCATATTTTTGTAACTTGTGAGTAGGGCTGCACAAAATTTAGTTTTTTTTATCGTAAATTGCAATATCAACTGCCGCAATAAACACATCGCGAAAGGCTGCGACACATCCCGAAAAACACTCAGAGGTGTTTTGTGTTCAGAGAGCAGGTCAGAGATATAAACAGGTGCCTGACCATGCAGTGCATTATGTAAGAACAACAACTTTAAATTGGATCCTGAACTTGATTGGAAGCCAATGTAACATGGATTAAACAGGAGTGATATGCGACATCCTGCTGGACCTGGTCAACAGCCTTGCAGCAGAGTTCTGGACCAGTTGTAGACGGTCCTGCAACGGCATGCTGAGACAGGTGAAAACAGAGTTGCAGTAATCAAGGTGGGATGATATAAAGCCATGAATGATCAGCTCAAGTTCACATTGCGAAACAACGGCTCTAAGTTTAGCAGTGTTTCTCAGTTGGGTTAGTGATTTGATATGTTGGTCAAGAAACATGATCAAATATAGCACCACGAGTTTGGCATTTGGACTGTACAGCTGAAGAAAGGGATCCCAAAAGCTGAATAACCTTGGAGGTAGTATCTGGAGCAACAATAAGGACTTCGGTCTTATCTTCATTAAGCTGCAAGAAATTGTTCGCTATCCAGTCCGTGATAGAAGACACACATTTGAGCAGTACTGACACTTTGCAAGTCTCTTCCGGATTAAAAGAAACATACAGCTGGATGTCATCAGCATAGAAATGATAACGGATATCTCCAAATTGCCTAAATATATGGCCTAGGGGAAGCATATACAACGTAAAGCAGTTTCAGAAAAATAGGGACCAAGTGATACAGAAAAACTTCTATCTGAGAGATAAGAGAAGAACCAGTCCAGGGCGCTCCAAGAGATACCAACCCAGTGCTTAAGTCTTTCAAGCAAGATGGCGTGATCCACAGTATCGTAGGCTGCGTTAAGGCTCCAGCAGCACCAAAACAGAACATTTAACCGCATCAGAAGACTTCATTACATCATTGGACACTCTAAGAAGAGTGGTTTCTGTAGAGTGTTTCTAACGGAAGCCAGATTGAAATTTGTCTAGAATGTTGTGTGTGGTCAGCAGAGAGCTGTTTGGCAACAACTTTTTCAAAAAATTTGAAAATAAAAGGCATCTTGGAGATAGGCCTATCGTTTGCGGAAGTTTATGGATCCAGATTGGTTTTCTTCAATAATGGCTGAACAAGTGCATGTTTAAAATACGATGGGACACAACCAGTTTGCAGAGAGCTGTTGATTATAGAGAACACACAAGTACTCACAGACCCAAAGTCATGTTTAAATAAGGAAGTTAGTATAACATCTACCGGGCTTGAGAAAGATTTCATAATGCTCACCAAGTCAGTGAGTTCTTGCAGTGAAATAGGAGAAAAATGATTCAAAATGGATGGCCGAGTGGAAGGAACAGAACATGCAGTAGCAGAAGGGATGATGCTATTCCTGACATCTCTGATCTTATTTTCAAAGAAAAATAGAAAACCACTGCAGTCCTTATCTGAAAACACAGGCACTTCAGGAGGAGCAGGATTGACAATGTTGTTGACAGTGTCAAAAAGGATGTTGGGGTTACGCTTGCTGGAAGAAATAAAGTTACAAAAGTGAAATGTCCTCTGCCCTGAGCAGTAGCAAGATAAATCCCCCCATGGAGTCCAGACACTGGTGGGTGATGATTCTGCTGTCATTGTATCTGTGAAGACTGGCGGTGATGGGAAGGTGGAGGGGCACGCATAACAGCAGCATGAACATGCTAAAGGCAGAGAGAGAATCATATTTAAACAGAGGCAGCAGCAAGATGATGGGCTAACGATGTAGGTGTGTCGCTGAGCTATTGAATGAGACCAGCTGATAAGAACAGTTGATGTTATGATTGACAGCCCCAGACAATGACAGCAAGGACATAATGAGTGAGCATGTGTGAGTGGAGTGCATGGCAGGATACATGATAAATATAACTACAGGCCTAAGCATGCAAAAGGCTAGTTGCTCTGGCTTCATATTCACTCACCTTTTAAGCTGTGTTAAACTCCTGAGTGAAACATCAGGCTCTTTGTCAGGTACATGTTCACCAGCAATTATCACAAACCTTGTCTGTCTGGCATTTGGTCCCAAACATGTAGTGTACACTGGGTTTATCAGTTTTTATACTAAAAACAGCTTTCAGCTTTAAACTTCAATTATGTGGCTATAGGTTGTCTGATTCCTTTGTTATATCTATCAATTAGCTTTTTTTTTCGATTGGATTTGTTGAATAATTGCTTTAAGAAACACAGGGCTGAGCAGTAGTACTGTAACATAGTCAGACCAGGCTGGTGGATGTAGGCTATCAGCTGATCCTGTTTCTAATGTAGCACACTGACTCCCATGATGCCGCAGAGGACGGGAAAGAGAGAGAGAGAAAGGCCTCTTTCCCTCATTCCTTATTGATCTCTCTCTCTCTCTCTCTCTCTCTCTCTCTCTCTCTCTCTCTCTCTCTCTCTCTCTCTCTCTTCTCTCTCTCTCTCTCTCTCTCTCTCTCTCTCTCTCATGTCATCCTCTATCACACTTTCACACTCATTTTAACTTTCATCACTATCAGCTCGTTGCATGTTATCTCTCTTTAAACTTTTTCTCACAGGCCGATACTTGCTTCCGCTTTGCACTGTAAAATTGGATGAAGAGTATTACACCATGGATGAATACTGTATATCTGAATACATTAGAGCATACACAAAGTTGGTGCTCCATGCTAACATGTAAAGGCACCCTGTGACACTAATAGTGCACTAATAGTGCTATGGAGCAATGTTTTTACAAGTGGGTCCATATTCTCTGTAAACATAGGTCAACATGTCACAGGAGTCACAGGACTTTGTTACTGATTGGATATTATCTGGCTCGCTGAGCCCAGAGTGGCTTTACATTGCATGGCAGCTCGCCACCGGCCACACTTTGCGACTTCTTTGTGTCTTTTTGTTGTTAGACCTGAAGGATGCACACAGTAGGTTTCAGTGAGAAACATTGAATGTTAACATTACTTTTGTTTGTTTAAAAGAAAACTCCACAGGGCACCCTGAAACATGCACTGTGATAGTAGGCAACTACCTTTATCTAGTAACTAGCAATAAGACTGGCCATTAGGGATGAGTTGTTGTATTGCATTTTCATATCTCAACAAAGCAAAAATAGCTTTTAGTTAGTTATAGTTTTATTTTGGGAACTGTTTTGGATGAGCAACCATATATTCATCCTCTGTGCAGTGATTTTTAGCTGTGCTCAGTCTTCTGTGATATGCCACCACTAGAGCTACAATTTGTCATTTTGTGACATGTTGATGCTAGCAGCTATCGTGTCCCATTTCAGGAGCCACCTGCTTCAATGGATACAGCCTGTTACAGTGTATTATTTGGAGGACTGAGTCTGCACCTCTAGTCCTCTACCTCAAACAAACTGATTACAAAGGAGTCACCATAGCCTTATCGCTGAATCTAAAACGAAACAAGTGTCTTGCGTGCAATAGATTTTGTGATATTTAGCCAATTTAGGGAAAAGGACATTTCAAATTGAACAACCTTTTCAACTTTTGACATTCTACTCAGTCTTGCAGACTTCTGAAGATGTCTCTGCTGAAATGGGACACAGCTGTGATTTAAATGTTACCATTAAACTTGCTTTCAATTAGTGTGGTGTATGCTTAAGTGCTAGCAGTGTATCTATCAGTGACACATGAAAAGAGTCAGATATTACCATGTCCTGAAAAGGCCTGTATAATTAGAAGTGAGTGGGCAAAAAGCCTTGATTTTCAAGACCACACTATTTATATTTCATCTTCGGACATTTTACTGTCCCCCATGGATCAACGTTGGTGGTTTGTGGGAGTCTCTGACGTGTTGATGTTTTTGAGTTCTGGCTGAGAATATTTCTTTAATTCGATTCAAAAACAAACCTGAAGCAGTCAGCAATTGTTGGCACCACTCTGCAAGCAAGTGGGAGTAAATGACAATCAATAAAAACCACTGCATCAACAAAAGATAAAACAACCAACATGGTATTAAAAGAAGTGAATGAAGGGGAGGAAGAACATGTAGTTGGCGGCAGAGAGTTCTCTGGAAGGCCTGCTGACAGTATCCAGGGATGGAAATGGAACTACATTGATACTAATCTTAGTGCTAAAAGAGTCATAATGGCCAATACCTAATGCAAATGTATTATAGTTTGTATTAAGTGTTTATATTCCTTTCAGTGTTTATATGTTTTAACAGAAAAAAAATACCTAAATCATTATAATTGCTTCGATATGCCA
>CM042437.1:8510049-8512549 GCA_023631565.1 Gymnocephalus cernua | reverse complement strand
AGATGTCTGCTTGATGCCTGAGCGATTGTAGCAGGAAGCTATAATGTTCAGTAGAGTATATGAAGGCAGCAGGAAGTGCTAAGTAAGGAATAATGTAGAGCAAGATGGTCATTATTGCGAATTAGAACCCCAACAGGGTGATGCAGGACAGGTTCTAATTATTGCACGGCTTATTACACGGCTACTCATACAGATGGTACCCACTGACAACGCCTTTGTCCCGGTCGGGATGTCTAACTTTCGGAAGTCTGGTGAGTGAGCTAAAAATGGAGCTAACTAATGCTCTGTTTGCACTGTTGCCATTAGCGCTGTTAGCGCTGTTGGGTCTGGGTACCGTTATGATTAGTACACTGTATGTATGTGGTTCTAGTAGACACAACTGATTCTACTATAGACTCTTAAGACAGCAGGAGGTTATTTTGTGCATTGATCTCTATAGAGACTGAGGTTCTAATGTATAGTAGAATCTATGGAGACAACAGAGGGCTCCACTGTTCAGTGCCTTTTTAATGAGTTCAGGTCCCGGGACATCAGGCCACACCACTCATGTCTTGGATGACTTAAGAGTGAATGGACTAGGAGTTTCACTTCATTATAATGCAGAGTCAGAAGGTCCTGTCTGGTCTCTCAGGTGGTTACAAAATGAATTACACTCTGGCTCCTATTAAACACAATAGAGTTCGAAGGGTAGCATTAAATACACCCAGCTCTGTGTCTCTAACTCTGGCTTCGCCTCTTTCTGCGTGTCCCAAGGGTAATTTTAACTGCATCACTTAAGTTAAATGTGTTCATAAAGTGTGAAAAAAGTCTGACTTTGAACCCATTGATATGCCTATACCACTATTAAAAATACAAGTGCATTAAATGAAATGCAGTCTTTGACTGCGTCCAAACTGCAGTATTAAGATGTCAACAGTCAGATTATGTGTCCCTCTCTACATTTAAACATGTACATAAGTATAAGTTGTCTACTCATTGCGTGGTTTTTAACATGCCTCAAGCCACTCAGATGTCATAAACACGGTTATCCAGTTTGTACTGTATTTATTATTCTACCAGCAGTCCTCTGTGTTTTAGAAGTGTCTTGTATCAGAGGCTGAAGGTCAAAAGGCCTTACTAATGAACTTTAAGCCAGTCCTCTGCTGGGAAGCAGCATGGTACGACATCTGTCATAACACACACAGTCACACACACATTCATACGCACACAGGGAGACAGACAGAGCAGGGCAACAGGTGTGTTTTCTATCGCAATTACTGAAGTCCACCCTACCCTTACTACATTCCTCACCCCCTAAATCCCATCTTTCTCCCTCCCTTTTTACAATTTCTCTAAAAATGCAACATCTTTGCTTTTGCACGTTGTCAATCCATTTCTGTCATTTTCTGTTCATTTTATTCCATCTGTTTTATGTCCCCCTATACCTAATCTCGCTTTGCCAGACCCTCCTCCAAAGCGCGTTTACAACAACTAATACTATCTGCTTCATCTTTCACCTTCACCTGGTGATTTGTATGTCTTGTTAGTAAAGCAGAATATTCACCAATCAATCATGGGCTGTTCTTTTCGATTATAACTGAAGTTGTTTCCCCGTGTAACAGCCAAAACACACCAGGCGCGTAAGCGTGGCGTATAGCATTGTAGCACAGCTATTTTTACGTCCGCGTCGGCCTGCGCACTGCAACAATAGTTTCGCTGTCTCCTTTATTTCTTGCACGAGACACAAGCATTTGTGTCAAGCCAGGCAGGTAATCACATACAGTGCAGCCGGATACTTCACAAAAACAAAACACATTCAAAATAAAACACCTAGGTTCATGGTGATGGAGTTTTGACTTCTCACAGCGAGATACGCAATCAGGCACACGGAGGGAGAGATCAGCGGACGGACAGAGAAAGTGACACACACACACACACACACACACACACACACACAACCACACATAGACTACAGTTAGCACAGTTTTCCGCACTCAGCCTGTCTCTTTCTATTGGAGAGAGAGAGAGAGAGGAGAAAGATCACTTTGTGACAATGTGTCAATGGCCAGGCGCACGTTCAGGCACGTATCTACGCTACGCGACACTTACGCACCCGGTGGGGTCCAGCTGTGAAGAGCAGTGACGAGAAGTGTCAGATCAGTGACTCAAGTGCAAATGTGCCTTGTCTGAAAATCTCTCTCTGGTACGTCTAGGTCTGAGTGACCTAGACGTACCAGAGAGTGATTTTCTCAGAGAGTGAGCAGTCTTCCCGTTCATTATCCCCGCTGGTCATTCCTGCTGATATTCCCAGCAGTATTCTAGTTAAAACGGGGGCAGCGATCTGTTTCCCAGCGGATACCGGCCTGCTTCCGTTCCCCACTTCCACTGTCCTGGTTCAGCCACATATTAATAGCATCTACCTACAGCGATGTCTGAGTGTGTGTGTACGTGGGTGTGGGTGTGTGTCTGGATCTTTGAGTGCATTTAAAAAAAAAAAAGATGGAGTAGGAGACAGGAAATA
>CM042437.1:8472549-8505049 GCA_023631565.1 Gymnocephalus cernua | reverse complement strand
CACACACACGCACACGCACACACACACACACACACACATACACACACACACACACGTATGTTTGGAGCCTGTAGCACGGCTCCAGCTGTGCTGTCGCTGCCCTTACCATTCATTTATCTGACTTTTCTCTCCTGTTACTGCTGCTTGTCACAGCCCTGTGCCCTAAAAAAAGACCCTCTGTCTGTGTTTCTGCTCCCACTTTCTGCTGAATGAAGAGATGGGGCGTAGTTTAAGTAACAGGCTAATCCGTTACATTTTATGTAATTAAACGCCTCCATCATGTATTAGTGATTCAGCCTATAGTCACCTATATACCACAGACCTGCCATTTAAAGGTTCCAGTAAGCCATTGACACCGACACTGATAGAGCAGGCACCTTCTGCTAATTATATGATTATAATCTAATTAATATTCAATATTTGGTTATACCTATTATTTGTTGAAGAAAAGTACAATTTTGCATTATTTCACAACAGTCAGTGTCAGAGTTTGAACCAATGTCTCTCTCTTTGGTATTTTTGTTCCTTTTGTCTTGTTGAAAGGCAGATGTTCGGCCAGATGTTTGTGCTAGTGTGGGTGTGCCCCACACACACACACACACACACACACACACACACACACACACACACACACACACACACACACACACACACACACACACACACACACACACACACACACACACACACAGACGCTAAACCCTGGGAGCTAGTGCTGAGTCATTTGGTAATGCTGGCCATTGACTGAGGATCTACTCATGACTATTAATTCATCTATGTTTTGGTTATTCCTTTATCAATTTACTTGTTCATTTTTTTCTTCATTCATTCACTCATCATTCTCTTATTTATTCAGTCTTTTGTGAATGTACAATAATGTGTTAAATCATTCAATTGTTTATGCCTTGAAGTTGTTGATTATTTCACGATTTCATCTTTTCAGTATGTGTTCATCCATGCATTTATTCATGGATGTTTTCAATCAGTTATTTATGCATTTGATTAGGTTTATTTATTTTGATTAGGACAATGCACATTAATCAACATTTCTGTAAATGCGCCATTGCCAGACAGCTAATTTTCAACTGTTGTCCTAGTTACCTAGCATGCATGTATTTTACATCATTCATGTCATTCATTCAGTCATTCATTTCTTTTCCTTATGTTTCATCAATTTACTCTTTTTATTCAGTATTTTGTTATTTATGCTTCTTGTGCTATTCATCCACTCTTCCTCTTCCTATTCAGTCTTCCTCACATAAAGACATGTATTCATTTGAATGAATTTATTGATTTACTCAGCTAGGCACTCTTAATTGTCAACGTACATTAGTAGCCTACTCATTACAGTAATGTGCTCTCTGGACCCACTAAAGGCTGCTCTCCACAAAAGGCCAGCCATTATAAAGGTTTAACAATGGAATATACAGTAATAATATTCCACCATACATACTATAGCCTAGGAGCCCACATTAGTATAGTATAGTCAGTAGGTAGAACACACAATTAAGTATGTGGAGGATATTAAATTAAAAAAATAACCTTTGCCCTGCAGGTTTATATTTGTTGGACTGATCTGACCTGGAAGCACTGGAATGGATGTATTTAGGGTCAGAGTGTCCTGTGGTTGATCATTAAAACTCAGAACAGCCTGGAGCTTCTCTCTGAGAACCAGATGGGTCCATCAGGCTGAAGCACACATGCATAAAAACACTAAGACAGTCTGTCAACCTGATCCTCTCTCAGTATATCCCTCAATTTGTATTCATCTTTTCTCCTATCACTCTGTTGGTTGATCTATTTTCCTCTCTCTGCCTCTTATTAGCTTCACTGATATGAATCGTATGTCCTAAATAATATTATCAACAGTGTAGGCCAATGAACCAACTTTTGAGAAAAAGTCCACCATAATAAACAGCAGTGAATTATTTCTCATTTTCTTTGTCTATCTCTTGGTGATGTAATACAGTATTTGCATTGTCTTGTCCTTCCTTCACCTTTGCTCCTTTATCTCTCTCTGGCAGCCAGATGTGAATTATCTTAATCTTCTCCTAGAATCTGTTGTTTTTTGTCAACATGTTATTTTTTCTGCCGTAACAGTCAGTGTGGTTTGTGCAGGCTGCTGTGCAGGATTACACTCTGATCTGACAATAGAGGAAACAATAATACTGTAAGCTCAAGATCTGCTGTGTTAGTGTGGATTGTGCTGAAATGCTGCATTGACCAGGTGGATTTTGACACAGCATCACTGTTTCTGAAAAATTAATCCTAAACCATCTTTGACAAACGCATTAGGTCATTTAACAATACAACAAGGTATATGTTTGTATTGTGACAACGTTAAATGTTCTTAAGTCATATACATAGTTTCTTCCTGTCAGGTTACAAGAACTCTACACGTTGCACGTGCAAGTTGCATGTGGTCTTTGATTACAGTTCTGTTTTGCTTGAAAGAATAGTATTAAATGTTGCGAAATACACTTATTTGCTTTCTTGCGATGAATCCATTCTGCTCTATTGGTCCGTCTAATATGAAGCTGGAGTCATTAAGCTTAGTTTAGCATAAAGACTGGAAATGGGAAAACAGCAAGCCTGGCTCTGTCCAAAAGTAACAAAATCAGCCTACCAGCACATTCAAACTGATTAACACGGTATTTGTTTAGTCCATACATAAGTTAGAGTCTTGTCGTCACTACACCCAGCCCTGTAAAACTGCAATTTAACGTGGGTTTTTGCACATTGTATGAGTTAAACAAACAAGAGGTAATGTGTTAATTAGTGAGCTTAGCGGCTATTGGCTACAGCTTCATATTAAACAGACAGATATGAGAGTTGTATCAATCTAACTCTCGTCAAGGAAGTGAATCAGCATTTTTTTATTATTGCTATTCCATTTAAGATTAAGACAAAAAAAGTAATCAAAGGCAACAGCTTTACCGCAGTGGTTAAGACTAATGAAACAGATTGGAGGCATGGTTGCATGCAAGTCTTGCAGTTAAGAAGAAAAAAAAGTGTAGCTACATCTAGCCTGCTGGCATTTTGAGATTGTTCTGATCAGCTGGACGTGCAGCACTGCTACCTGACAGCCAAGCAGACCGAGCAGAGGGTTGGAGACTAAAGATAGAATGAAAGTCCCCAGAGGAAACAAGCTTTGACACTTCCCCATAAACACAAAGAGAAAGAGGAAATCCCGGCTAAGGTTTGATTTTGGTAACGTGTGACAGTGCAGGTCCCTCCACACCGCCTCCGCTGTCATCTTTTATTCATCTGCCACTCTGCAAATTCATAATTCAGTTCCACGGTGGTGTGTAAGTGTCCGTTTGTGAGTTGTGTGCTGATGTGGGGAAAGATTTGGAGGCTAGGGGGCATATACAGTACCTGTGTGTGTTTGGTTTATGTAAGTTGAAGTTAAAGAAAAGGTTTATCAGGGAGTTTTTGTGAATCTCTGCCTCCAGCATCAACTGTGCGTCTGACTTATCACACATTTCCCGCAGCCACTGTGGGTAATTATGTAATCATTTCACGATCCAAAACTTGTTATACAGCTTGGTGTGTGTGTGTGTGTGTGTGTGTGTGTGTGTGTGTGTGTGTGTGTGTGCACGTGCGCGTGCATGCATGTGTGTGTGTGTGTATGCTGCAGGTGTAGGTCAGTTTTCAGGTTTTATATCTGGAAAATGAAGTAATGTGTCTTTGCATGTACAACTTACTGCTCTAATCACTGGAAACTGGATTGTTTAATTTAGTGACCAATCAGAGCAATCAATGGAGAACTAATTAGAAAACTAGAACAACTATCTAGTGTGTGTGTGTGTGTGTGTGTGTGTGTGTGTGTGTGTGTGTGTGTGTGTGTGTGTGTGTGTGTGTGTGTGTGTGTGTGTGTGTGTGTGTGTGTGTGTGTGTGTGAAATTAGGTTAAAAGCTACTTTTAGAAAGCAGAGCACTTGGTTAAATTATTACAACTTCTTGATTGCCAGACAATCTTTTAATAGATACATGCATATGTGTGTGTGTGTGTGTGTGTGTGTGTGTAGCAGCCTCTAGTTTGGCAGACACATGAGGGCATTTGATTCACTTTCTTTTAGCTGGAAGCCTGAAAGGGGGAGATTCATGTTTTCAAGAAGATGTAATAGGAAAGAAAAAAAAAAAATATATATATATATATATATATATATATTCTTTCTTCCTGACTTTTGTCTTTTGCCATTAGTTTTGGATTCACCTGTGCCTTTGTAAAACAGCACATACCATTGTTGTGTCTTTTACTATACTTTCAGATTAGCAGACTGACACATCCATCTTCAAAATGTGCCACTGGTTCCCGGTTTAAATGATGGATGGCCCAGACAGAGATCTGTGGGATCTCTAGTGGGTGTAATAAATGTTTCAGAAGGTGCATTTCTGAATGGATGTCTACAGCATATATATGTGTGTGTAAGACCATTTCAAGGGTATGGAATCATCTTTAGAAGGAAGTCATTCATCATTACCTCCTTATTCTGTCTCCCGCTCTCACTTTCTCAACCTTTTTCATCCCTAGAATATAGATTTTAATCCCAATCTCCTCCTGGTGAAAATTGCATGTGGTGTTTGGCCTCAATCACAGATACAGTCAGATGTAAAAAATGGCAGGAAAACCGGGTGCGAGCCGCCCCTCTGACAGTAATAACACACGGGAGGGAAATTAGTGTGCAAAACAGCTGCAGTTCGGTTTATTAGAGTGATTAATGCTGCTTTGATCAGTTGAACTGTCCACAGTACTGAAAGTGCAGCTTTGTTCCCATCATGCACTGAAGAAAGCTGCGTGACGTGTTTCACATTTACAGTTGCGCTATAAAGCTTTTCAGCGCTATCAAGCATGTGCACTTTAGAGCTCAGATACATTAGATTAATATGTTAAATTAAGGTTGGAGTAGATGATAGTATGGCTTGATGGCTCATTTGGTTGGTGATGATCATGTACTATAGAAGAAAGGAGTTCTAGACATGGCTCACTTCATTGCCTTTTTACAGTACATTTAGAAAATGTATGCAAGTTTCATTTTGCAGTTTGCAGTGTAACTCAATGTTTGTGCAAGTCAGACAGATACAATGAGACAGATCTAAGGAGCAGCAGCTTGTCATAGTCAAAAAGATGACTGACGTCTGAACTGATTCTTATTCAGCCTTTTATTCTATTTTTAAAGATATACAGACTATAGATCGGAGTAGGCAGTTAAACACCATGGATAACACATATATGTTTATTATTCTTTCCCTTACAAAATCAAACATGTTGGATATTATACATACTGTATATCAGGATATTGTCAATAAACCACACCAACACCACCCAGAGGTGCTTTTGTACATGGCAAATTAACAGGTTATGGGTTTCCTGGGACAAACATTTTATGTTGAGTTTCCACCTTAAAAAGGAAATGATGTCAGGAATATGAAGCATGTGAGCACAATAAAAATGAAAGTCTAGATTTTGACACAGGACCCTTTTACCAGACAGGTCCATGAGATTAAATGCAGGACCCAGCTCAGTTGATATGGTACAAAGTCCCTAATGAATCTGCTAGTGGTTAAATTAGCATTGATATGCAGTGAAGCCAAAGCTTTTGAGGCCGCTGAGACTTTGGGGCCCTGGGGCAGTTTTCCATTTTGCCCAGTTGGTAATCAAGCATTGCTGAGGTAGAACAAGCAAGTGGCATCCAGCATACAGTGTAGCACCTTGAAAGACTACCGTAACCCCCTTTCAGACTCAATTTCTCACTAATAGAGCAATTCATTTTCAAAATACACACCAAGAGATATATCACGACAAATCAAAGGAATAGTTTATTTTGGAATGTATTTGCTTTCTGACAGTGTCAGTTGAGAAGAACGATACCACTCATATATCTCATGTCACAAGAAGTGTACTTTTTGTGATTTGACAGTTGCATTGGCTAATGGCTCAGGCATTTATCAGAATTCATTGCATGTCTCTACTGAGCTGATGGCTATCTCTAAAATGGGATGAGGAGCAATGTACGATCCCCCCCTCGGCAGCATTTAAGATGGTGTCTTCCACTCATGTATGTCTCATCTTATATCCTCTCTGGATTCCTTTGTTGCTCTCCCTCTCCACATCTCCCTCCCTCCCTCCCTCTCCACATCTCCCTCCCTCCCCCCCTTCCTCCCTCTCATCATCTTAGATATCTCAGGTCTTATCTTTCCGTATTCTCCTTTTCCCCCTTTTAATTTCCTGTATCACACCTTATATATCCCTCTTTTCCTCAGGGTATCAAAGGATTTATTCACTGTCTTTTTCATTTTTTCCCATCCTTGCATCTATCCTGCTTTTTTGTTGGCTTGGATCTCTTTCTCCTTCTCTCTTTCCCTTGGCTCTGTTCAGACCTTTTTTTCGTTGTCGTTTTCTCTCTGCCTTCCCTTGTTTCTTATTCAACACCCTCTATCCTTCAATTCTCATGTCTGCCCATTTGTCTTTGTCTGATCAGGCTGTCCTATCTTGTTCTTTCTCATTCCCTTGCTTCATCCTCAATTTTTTCTTATGGTGTCTAATAATGCACTTTCATTACTTTGTTTCTTTCTTTCTTTTATTGCACATTGTTTCACTCCATCCATTCAGTCCTCCCTTATGTTCCTTTCCTATCTTTTATTTGTCATCTTCTCTCCCTGTTCTCTTCCTCTCATCTTCCCATCTTACTTACTCTTTCTTTTTCACACCCCTCCTGTGTTCCTTCAATCCCTTAAATAACTTAAATCCTGCTGCCCCTTTCCCACCTTCTCTGTCTTTTTTATTACTCATGCTCATATATCAGTCTATACTTTCTGGTCTTGGATATTGAGGACTATCTCTCTCCCTCTCTCTTCCTCTCCTCCCTTCTTTTCTAACTATACTTAGTGCCGTGAGTATTTCTCTGCATTCCCTCCCTCCTTTTTTCCAAGCCTCAAATAAATGTTGGTTACGCGTTGCTTCTTTCCTCTTCACCTCAACACCTACTGTAGGTTCCTCTCTTTTCCCAATCGCTCCCTCTTCTGACCTCTATCCTCTCTTTCATGAATATCTTACCTTTATCTCCCTCCCTTGTTGCATGAGTAAAAGATTGGATGAGCGAGAAATTGGAACAGCTGTCAGACAAGGTCTGCCTTTCTCTCGCACTTGGAGAAGCTGAGGAATTTAGGAAGCATTTTATTGATTGTTCCTTGGAGGCAGAATGTTTTGTGTGTGTGTGTGTGTGTGTGTGTGTGTGTGTGTGTGTGTGTGTGTGTGTGTGTGTGTGTGTGTGTGTGTGTGTGTGTGTGTGTGTGTGTGTGTGTGTGTGTGTGTGTGTGTGTGTGTGTGTGTGTGTGTGTGTGTGTGTGTCCATGCAATCGGTGTATTATGCCTATTTGTGTCAAATCAGTATAAGATGCAAAAGCTTTTTCTTCTTTCTGTGTGAGTTAGGTTATATTTATTCATCAATTGCTGTCATACAATACCTTTACAATTCCACACAATGAAAAAATTGCACGATGCAGATGTTATACAATGGACAGTTTTTAAAGCCAAAGAACAGTTATATAACAATTATGCATAACATTTTCTTTCCATTACTATAGAAACAAAATAAAGCACCTGTACTGTACTGTATCATTCAGAAGCAGGAACAATTTGTATGTTGACTATTATTTCTATTTTTCAAATATTGGACATATAGAATCATTGGTGTTGTTGCCATGTGAAACCAATTTCTATAGCTATACTTATTTAGGAGCTAAGACAAACAGCCTTTTCTCTATGGAATTCAGCAGGGTTTTGGCTCTCATCGTGGAATCCTTCTGGCCAAATTGGAGACATCAGTGATAGTATCTGTTCATCTTGCTTGTGACAGTTCCAAGAAAAACTAGTTGAGAGTATATATTTTAGATAACAACACAATGTTGTTGGAACTTGCACTAGAAAATGTCTAATACATAATGATAACTACTCTTTCTCTATTTGCACATATTTTGTCCATGTAGTGAAGGCACTAGAGTACAGCCTGTACTCCTCACTACTGCTTGCTTATATTCATTTTTAATGCAGGAATCAAAACGTATTCTGCTGTCACCTGCAGGTTTGTTCAGTTCAATGTTTCATGTCTTTTTTCCACCACTCTCTCTCTCTCTCTCTCTCTCTCTCTGTCTGGCTTTAAATCTTCCCATCATTCCTCCCATCTCTCTCCATGCCGTGAGTAGGCGGACACCGTTGGAGGTGAGAATTGAGAGCGTGAGTGTGTGCCGGGAACCATGGCAACCCTGTCCTAATTGGCCAATGGCCTGGCAGGATGATTGTCAGCTGTTGTCAGTGAGGGCTGTTCATCCAGAAAGGCAGCAGTGTTGGACGGCCCCAGATGGGTGCTTCAGATATGGAAAGGAGAATTTATTTGCCTTTCAGTTTGAGCCTTGAAATCAATTTCTTGAGAAATGGAAGCTCTTGCTGGAGTGGATGAATAGTTTGCTGCTTGGTATTTGTGTCTTAAGATTGTGTGTGTGGCCATTTACTGTATGTGTGTGTTTGTATGAGACTCCCCTCCCATGAAAAACAACAGCATCAGTCATCTAAGCTAATCCCCCAAAATGACATATGTTTACGTTGAGGTGACAAAGCCCTGTAGCAACCATTGAAATTATAACTCCTGTCTGTCACAAGCAAAGAAGAAAATAGTGTGCTGTTGTCTCAAAGCCACAGAAACCCACAGAGGGAGGAGATCGGGTGGATGGATGGGACAACAAAACATTGGACTTTAACAAGGGACCACTGTTCGTTCCCCATTTTCTACTGACACTCAATGTTGGCTTCTTTCAAGCATGACCTCGGTTTTCCCTATGCCTAACCAAGTGGTTATTACTGTAACCATGACAACAAAGGCATGGACAAATGACATACTTTGTATGTGTGTGTATGTGTATGTGAGTTTATATAACTATACATGAGTCTCGAGTGTTTATTTCTGTGCATTAACATCTGAGTGTGCATGATCCATGGTGTGTGTGTGTGTGTGTGTGTGTGTGTGTGTGTGTGTGTGTGTGTGTGTGTGTGTGTGTGTGTGTGTGTGTGTGTGTGTGTGTGTGTGTGTGTGTGTTAAGAGAGAGAGAGAGAGTTGATGGACGCTCTACTTGGCACTAGAATGGTGGTTCAGCTGTCTCTTACTCTTTTCAACTTACTGTAGGACTTTAATCACCTACTTTCATTCAGAAATCAGTTTTAAGTTGGTATTTCAATGATAACAGTATTTGTATCTGATTGGCAATCACATCTTTGAGGGGACCTTTATTTTCTGCTGCCCTTTTTTGTTCCTTATTATGCATTTTTGCAAAGTCTGTCGTGAACTCTTTGCCTAATTTCATTATTGTGGTCATGTACATTGTTGTGACAGTTGTGTTTCAGCTGTAGCAGATGTTGTGTAGTTAAACTAACAGTGACTCACTCACATGGAAGGGTTGAAAATGACCTTTGCAGTCATGAATCGCCAAGAGTCTTACATGGGTTGTTGCATGTGTGGAAATATTAAAACAGGACTTGTGCTCTTTTCATAGGCTTTCTGCTGACTGACACAGGCCACACATACACACACACACACACACACACACACACACACACACACACACACATGCAGACACACACACACACACACACACACACACACACACACACACACACACACACACACACACACACACACACACACACACACACACACACACACACACACACACTCAAAAACGGAAATATGATTTTCCAGCCAAAGGCAGATGGAGCAGATAAAAAATATGTTTTCCTCTTCATCATTCTTCTTTCTCCTTACCATTCGTCTGACTCACAGTTTTTTTTAATTCCTAGCACTTCATACACACACTCTCTCTCGTTCTCGATCTCCCTTTCACACACACACACACACACACACACACACACACACACACGCAGACACACACACACACACACACACACACACACACACACACACACACACACACACACACACACACGCAGACACACACACACACACACACACACACACACACACACACACACACACACATACACACTCAGTCCCCATGTATGTCTCACTCACTTTCTGTCAGTTTCTCATTGTTTGGAGAAGCAGTGTAAACTAGCTGCATATTTTCCATGACTTCAGGCTCTCACTGCAGAACAGACACACACACACACACACACACACACACACACACACACTGATAAGTGTATGTACATATACCCAGACAGAGAGTCCCAGTAAATGGAGCAAATCGTAATAGTGAAATCACAGACTGGTCCTGATGCGTGCAATATACAGACACACTGTCAGTGGAGCACATTGTGTGATGTGATATTACAGACTGGAGTTTTACTTGGTTCACAGATTCATGTCACTGAATGACATCAGAGGGAAAAAGAGATGGTGGATTGCACCAAATGCATATTGGCAGCCATACAAAGTGGACTTCAATACCCATAAATCCTGGGATGAGAGGGTCTACTTCATAGTTTATTCCCATGCTAATTTTGTCTTCAAGAAAAACAGACAAATCATCATACCTAAGGAGCAAAATAGGTTGTTTGGCAGTGTCTTGGCTGTACTCAGCACTCAAAATCTGCTTCATTAGAACTGTGTGGTGTGTGGTTTGACCAGATTTGATGGTCTGGTAACATAAGCTAATAACTGTTACGATTTAGGGAAATGGCAGACCCAAAAATACAGAGATAACAGGGCAGTGGAAAGCTTGAGGATTTCATAAAATAAAAAGCGATACAACAAAAGGAGTCCTGAAGAAAGCAGGCAAAAAGTGTACCAAAAACTATTGAGGAACCAAAAGATCAGGCATCTAAAATTAAACTGGCACACCGAGACAAAGGGTGTAGACATACACACACACTGATCTGACAACAGACAAACACAACACAGAGACTAAATACACAAGGTAACGAGGGTGAAACAAGGGACAAGTGACACGAGGGATCAGGAACAGGTGAAACACATCAGGGTGGGGCAGACAATCAGACAGGAGGGAAAACACAAGGCAGGAAGTAAAGCAAGACATGACATGGGAGAAAACAGACTACAAAATAAAACAGGAAACTGAAGCATAAAACATACACAAGGATGAAAACAGGGTAAAACGTAACAGAGAATACAATAAATTAACACAATAAAACAGGAAAAACTATAACAGAAAATCGCAACCATGACTATAACCTCACAATTCTTTTGGCATATTGAATCAAATATAAGTTCTGATTAATGCTCGGAACTTAGTGACCTTACCTTTTTTTCCAGCACAGCATGTCCCACTTCAAACCAGTAAGAAGAGCACAAGCAAAACAGGGCAGACAGGAATTTCTAATTTTAATTAATGAAAATGGTATGTTCATGTGGGACGCCATCGCTCATCGTAAGAAATTGGAAATTGGAGTGACACACAGGCATAAATAATACACACACAGCCTTTCTCATGTGTTTTGTTGTTCAGTGTAAGAAGCTTGTAACTGGCTTTTTTCCACTCTGCTCTGCTTTAATGTGGAATTGGTGCAACACTCCATCAGGGAGCATTAATATTATATCAGAGCACACACAAACACTGATACATGACTATGAGCAGATACATTCATATACACACCCACAAATGTAATTCATTTCCACACATGCTGCATGCTCAGGCTGCTGCATTGCTTTACTGCGGCATAGTCTGTGTCTGTCTCTCATGTCGTCTCTCTTTCACTTAACTTTAAAGTAAAGATAATCAATGCAGTTGTTCAATAATGAGATGAAAGTAGTTATTATGAAGGTAGTTGGCAAGTGTGAGTGTCATATATGTTTGTGTGTACATTTTACTAGCTTTGTGTGTATGTAATGTTGCTGCACCCTCTAGGCGTCGACTCACAGCTTGCTCTCATATCACAAAAAAACCTAAACGTTCTGTGTATCTGTTCTCATATTAAGTTACTTAGTTGTTTACAGTGAAAGTCCCCTCTGCATGAATAATAGAAGAGGCTTAGCTGGTTTGAGGTAATTGGATAAAAAAAAAGCTTATGGATGGATGAATTGGATGATTTGTTTTTCACTGCTGTTCCTGGGTTCCTGTATTCAATCAAATGAGGAGAGAAAGAGGGTAGCTGTAAGAGATATAGGGAGAGAGAATGAGAGGAGGGGGGTAGAGAGAGAGAGGGAGAAATGGGGAATCCCTGACTATATTAAATACCACATGTAAAACCTCGTCTCCCTCTCCCTTTTTCTATATATGTGTTTGTGTGTCTGTGCGTGCTTGTGTGGGTGCAGGATGGTGCTTGTAACATGTTAAGTGCTTCCATATGAGACACAGGCGTGCGCCCAGTCACACACACACACACACACACACACACACACACACACACACACACACACACACACACACACACACACACACACACACGGGGGAGAAAGAAGTTTCCATGTTTAGGCTAAGTGAGCTTTAACATGACAGATGTTGACTGTTACTGTAGCACTGTAGCCTACTGTGTTCCTACACACACACACACACACACACACACACACACACACACACACACACACACACACACACACACACACACACACACACACACACAGTACTATTTTTAACCTTTTTTATGACTTGTTTGAACAGAAAGTGTGAAAGGACACACATCGCATGGAAAATGTGTAAAGACACATACACATAGCTCTGTGTTGGTACATTTTCCAGGGGGGGCTGTTCATAATCCAGTTCATCACTGTACAGGAAATTGTAGAATAGTCCATGTGTTGGTGTTTTTCATGTTTAAACTTCAGTTGTCAGATTGCTTTCTTTGGTTTATAAAATCCTCTAAAATGTGAGTTTTGTTAAACTCAAAAACTGCATTCTGTCCAGCTAGACAGGTTGTTTAAATTAAATTAATTAGTTTTTTGTTTTTTTATAACTAAAATAGTTTGGGTAGTGTACCTGTTCTTCTAAAACGTAATTGTTGTGCAGTCATTAGCTTTCTGCAAAGAATTAAACCCCACAAATAATCTCCCTTCAAAAACACTAGAACACATAGAAACAGTGTTTATAATTATTACAAAATGATATTGCTGATGTCTATCGTACAGTAAACATGCTGACAGACATTAAAAGTAAAAGATGGAAAATGGTGCCCAAAGTATTCCGTTTTAAAGATTAGTTTATACACAAAGAGTTGTGTCAGGTATTGAGGAAGACATCAAACAGCTTGTAGTAAGCATGTTGAAGATCTGCTGCAGCTGTGTGCAGAGGAAAGTGTTACTGATGCTGCTTCAGAAGCTGTTCTCCATGGAAAACCTGCACAGGATCTGCTACGACAGATTGGGGTTAACATTTTCCTTTAGGATGCTTGGAACAAAAACCGCTGAAACGCAGCAAAAATAGATGCGACCAGTGTTTGATATGACAGTAGAATCTAGCACGAACATATTGAACACACACATACACACACGCACACACACTCATACGCATTAAGGTGCAAATATTTGAATGCACTCAAAGGCAAAGCTCCTGCATGTTAGCATAATCACAGTGACAATAAGCAGATATTATTGCTGAATATGTCCAAGGCTAATGTGAGAATACAATTTATCTCAACAAACACAAATGGAAAACACACACCAAGGAACGTTACAATCAAGAGCCAAATCATCTCAACTGCTACAACAGCCAGAGGTATTGTTATATAATTTTGTTATTGTAGTTTTGTTGCTGCACGCTTGTAAAAAAAAAAAACACTGGTTCAGTTAAAGTGCAGATTATGTCAGACAGCGTGTACACAGAGCTTTAGCGAACAGATTCCCAATAGTATGGAGACATATAATAACCACAATGCTGCTGTCTCAATGGCAATTTGGGAAAAGCATTAGTGATGTTGTGGCGTTATGTGTGACAGTTTTTTTCATGTTTCTATGACGGAGAAATTGTAATCTGCATTGCTAAAGAGCTAAATAATTATGTATGTAGACTCAAACTCATTTAGCAAGCAAAAACAACATAACAAGTCAACAATTTATAAATAATCTAGACCAATCTGATGTGGATCTATACACAAAGCAAAAACTCTGACATACACAAGAGTATCTTCATCTCTAAATCTCCACAGATGGTTTGTTTCTAGATTATACCTGTTTTTTCTCTCTAACCCCTTGTTTTGTCTCAACTAATTTCCTCTAAGTATGCCCCTCTCTTACTAAATTATCTCTCTCTTCACTTCCTGACCCTATCTCATTTTCTTTGTCAGATTAGATCACATACTCTTGCTTTGCCCTGACCATCTGCCCCCCTCCCCCCAAACCAGGCTTCTTAAGACTTCTTCAACCCTTCAACTTTAATCAGCAGGACGCTGCAAATAAAAATAATGAAATTGAATCCTGTAAGGCTTGGGGGATTTACACAATGAGTTTTTGCAGGACCTCTGAAAAGACAAAAATATCCTCAATTGCATTACATAACCACAGACCTTTTACAATCACATTGAACAAATTAATCAAACATTTGAAGTCTCAAAGTTAGTGTCAACCATAGTCAAAAAGAGGGTTTGTTTTCGCTGGTGTGAAGAAAACGGAGGAAAGATAAGGAGATAGGAGATTAAGAAGATAACAAGACAGAGAGGAAGAGTGAAAATGTGTCTGGAACAGTAACTGACAATGACAAATGACTTCTCACTTCCATTTCTGTGCCTTCTATTCATCTTCCTCCGCTCTTCACTGGCTGTGATGCAGTAAAATGCGTAGAGAGATATAGTGAAATAACATTTGTGTTACATTAACTTTAAAGATAAGTCTGGCTATATTCTATATTAATCTTATTATCAACAAATGCAATGAAAAGACCAACAACAACTGAGCCTACTAACGTAAGTATTGCCTGCTTAGCTAAAGCCTTCATAAACCTACGTCGGACCCTATGGCGTAGCCTGACGTGCACCTCTCAAAAAATGTAACAACATGTCGCGGAAACGCACGTCGCTTGGCCGTGGCTTGGTAGCTCTGCATTTCCCCCGACTCATTTCCTGGTTCTCCTTCCCCATTAACAACATGAAATCAAAGAGAGGGTTAACTTTTCCTGCTACAGATTTCCCACCATGGTCAGAAAGAACAGGGGAGACACTTTGTTTCTCTCACTATGACTCTAGAGTCGCTACTCGCTCCGAAGCTAATGGCCGTCACTCTCTCACTCGCTCTACCACACACTCCCTACGCGCACACACATGCCGCCCCTGCTATTAAAGAGATCGACGCACACACTAACGCACAAGTATAAATTTCAGGCCATTTACATAGGCTACAGCGAAAGCTCTGCGTGGAGCCTCCCTTTACCCTACATTTTTTAGTAGGAATGAATGGGCCTGGGTCTGAGAGAGGGTGGAGAGGCCAGAGAGTATTGTGAGATATGCTTATGTATGTATGCCATTCAGTCGGCCACCAACCCAACCAGTTTGTAACCAGACAGCCAGCCAAGACACCAGTTAGAGAATCAATAAACCAGCAAGTGATTTCAGTTAGCCATCCATCACAGTAACAGACTTTATCTGTCTTTATCCCTCTCAATCTGTCCTCTCTTTCTACATCTCCCTCTGTCCACTCACTTCTCTCCATTTCTGTTTTACACAGTCTGTCGTCTCTCTTCCCCCCATCTGTGTGTATGGGCAGGTGTGTAGGCGTGTGGTCATGGAGGTGAGCTAGCTGTATTAAAATGCTCCGAAAGAAATCTGCTCTGACTGGAATATACTGAGCAGATCATATATCTTCATTTTGACTAAATGATTCAAATTTATAATCCTGCATCAATCAAAGTCCTCTGACAGAAACATTAGGCCACAAAGCTCCGATTTAATCAGATTTTTTCTGCTGCTGATTCACAGTCTGAGTTGAGTTTTGTACACTGTATGAAGGGAGGCAATCAAGCTGTGGCCTGTGATTTCAGTCATTGGCTTAGTTTCATGCAAAGTCATGTATAGTATAGAATAGTATACATTTAGTCATTGGTGACAGCCTGGACCTCCCTTTAGTGCCCCTGAGGGGACTCAAATTCCACTTTTACACTCCACTCCCTTAATCAATACAGAAGCTCATGAAATATTTCACTGCTGACATTGCAGCCAAAAAATCAAAGCAATTTGAAACTAATGCAGCGTCAGATTTCTCCTCTTGCTTCTCAAACTTTTCACGCTTCAAAGAGTGAAAATCAGTGTGTATTAATGAGCATCTGGACAGATCACGAGCCCTGATAGATATTGTCTGAGTGGCAGAGTGGAATAGTGATTAAAGCGACGAACCTGGGACCTGAAACAAACCTGTGAAAAACGAGCAGATTTGAACTTCAATGAACGGAAGTCCACAAGGTTAGCTTTTGGTCTATGACGTTGCAATAATTCATGCTGCAGCACCGTAAACATATCACTAGACACTGAACAAGGACTCCACTTTAACTTCAATCTACACAAGGAAAATATAATATACAATATTAAAGCAGCAAAGTGCAGTAAAACTGCTTGTTGAAAACCTTCCAGCTGTGTACTGTAACATGCTGTAGATGCAGTGGGAGTATCTCACATCATCCACTGTTCAGAATAAACAATAAATCGGTGTGAATGCGGGTTCAGAATAGAGAATACTTTGTTGGTGCTAAGCTCTCAGTTTCGTTCCCTTCCTGTCTGTCTGTCTCCCTTGCTTGAGGCAAACTATAACCCAGCTCTGTTAATGTCAGAGGAGGCAGAGGCCATCGGTCTTGCAGTGGCGTAAATACACACTGCTGTTTATCAAAGGTCAAATCCAGCTGGGGTTACAGGCGAAAAACCTTGTTGTTTGTACAACACCTGTTTATCCGAAACTCACCATTCCAACCCGACAAGTTTGAGACAGAGTCACATATTGTGTATTGTACATGTGCAAAACAAGCTTTACCTTCGATTTTCAAATTAATTAAAAAAATATTAGACTATTATCAGTCTTACAGGTGTAATGGATCCCTAAAGTGATAATTCACTTTTGTCACTGAAAACTGGAAAGTTGACAAGAAACAAACCTCATTTCTCATTTGCAAATCAAACTCTTCAAGGATCTCTCTGATCTTCCCAAACATGTACATGATGTACTCTATTTTTCACTGTGTGTGTGCGTGTGTATGCCAGCTTGGATCCTGAGGGAGAGCTAGGCAGCCATCTTGGCTCAAAAAGACAGTCCCTGCAAGAGACTGGAGAAATCCAATAGTCTGTGTGTATGTGTGTGTGTGTGTGTGTGTGTGTGTGTGTGTGTGTGTGTGTGTGTGTGTGTGTGTGTGTGTGTGTGTGTGTGTGTGTGTGTGTGTGTGTGTGTGTGTGTGTGTGTGTGTGTGTGTGTGTGTGGGGGGGGTGTTAATCCCATAAATCTTGTATTATCCATTAAATCCAGACTGGAGGTCATTGATCCTTCACCAGTAAAACCAGAGCAGCAAGGGTCACATTAAACGTTGTCGATCGTCGACAGACAATCTTGTTTTTTAGCCTGCAGCCGGCCTGAGTTGACCACCATTCTTGAGTTTATTCAACAACACGCTTGACTGTTGTGATTATCTTGACTGATAGCTAAATATAAGGTGGACTAGTACTCTGTGGCATTAGCATGAGAATGAATATGGACCTGCACAGGCATCCTGTATTAAATCAGGGATGCAGTGTAATGAAACACACACAGACCTTTATGAGGCACCTTTGTTCATATCTAAACAGTATTTTGTCAGGATTATGGTCACCATTACTGATAACTTTAAGGACAACCAATTTGCTTTAATTCCATGCCAGATGTCTTCATTTTAAAAGGTGTACATGTTACTGTAATGAAATCCTTCATCTGTGTTGATTCAGAGCCACGCAGGTCCATTACTCTGCTACGCAGGTCCATTACTCCTCAGGTTTCTATTCTGAGATGTTTGATGCCTTCAGTGCCTTACTGCTTGGAAAACAATGCTGTTAGTGTGTGTGTGTGTGTGTGTGTGTGTGTGTGTGTGTGTGTGTGTGTGTGTGTGTGTGTGTGTGTGTGTGTGTGTGTGTGTGTGTGTGTGTGTGTGTGTGTAAGTAAGGCTACAATCCTGAGTGAGAAATTGTCTGTAATCACACATGCTCAAAGATACCACCATACTATAAACAGCTCCACTTTCACACTCATATACAGTACATCAATGCTGTCTCTTCTACATGCAACTATGCTCTTACAGACAACACACGTGCACTTTTTACACATCCACACGTCCTCTGCACAGCAGGTTTGGCGCTTTGCTCCAAATGTAATTTTCCAGCCTGCTAGCAGCATCATTGCATTGTTGATTTTTAAACCCCCTTTGTGTCTGACTGGTATGGGCATGAAGATGGACGCTGAGCTCTCTTCCCACTGGGAATACACCTGTTCATTCCAACCTACACACTATATGAGACCCGCATGCTCATCTTTCCCTGTCTTTCCATTTGACTCTCTGTTGATTGCAGCTTCGTCTCTGGTCCATAGAACTAATGGCAAGAGCAAATATTGATTATTCTTAAAGATTTTAGCTATCTGAGATTTTTGATGAATTACAATGGAAATGCACTTAAATAGTAATAAACAGTGAAGTTGTAAAATACTGTATATTTTTTGGCAAAGTATTTTATATCCCATACATGTTAAACAATATGACCTGAGGCTGCATATTTAAAACTCCATCATGGTTGTGTTGCCAAGAGAATATGCCATGTCCAAATTGCTAATTTTTGGATTTAATGACTAAATAAAGCAAACATCAGCCAACTTTTAAAACCGTACAGAATAATGTTTTGGCCAGTTGAGGCTGTGCAACAAGCAGTTAAACAAAATGTTAAAGTTGTGGGCTGTAATTCCAAAACAATACCATTTTGTTTAGCCATTATACCCATATCAATCTCAATCAGTTTTTAAGTGGCTGTATAACTTTCAGTTTGTGTAGATTCCAGCGCCCCCTTTGGACAAAAGCGGTAGTGTTTTTACCACACCTGCTGTCGAAAGGTCTTTTCTTTACGGTGCTGTGTTATCCACTGTATATCACTGAGTTAGCGTTACGGGGAGGTCATATAGTCGTGATGTATGTTTTGCTCAACCAGAAAATCATTCATTTACAATAAGAGATAATGTTACAGATGCATCGTAGCATTTCAAGTGTTGCAAACGGTAATTTAGCCTAGTTTGGAAACCAGGTATCACTGTCACTGTGTCACAAGCCAAAGCATTATGAGTTTGTTGAAGCAACTAACGTAATAATAACTTTATATAGCGCATTTCAAGAAACCCACGGACGCTTTACACAACATTGGTTTTAACGTTACAGAGGGACAAGGGAAAAGAAAATAGTAAGCCAACACAAACACGGACTGAAAGGAAAACCTCTGCGTTAAATGGAAGAAGGACGTAATTATATGTTGGCTACTGACGTACAACCACATCACACATTGTACAGTTATTTTATGAATGAAATAGACATATTACATACCTGAGGGCCAATTCGGGATGGGTTTTGAATCATTTACAATCTCGTAATTGTCTCCATCTGTTGAAAGCCTGACCAAGTGTGACTCACGTTATCTCAGTTATCTTTTACTTTCCCTTTTAAGGGAATGTTTATTATTTATTTCAGGGGCCACCAGAGGAGTTTTGGGATCTTTAGACAAAATACACCTGACCCTACCTTCACCAGCAATATATTTTGTATGACCCTTCAAAATTATTTGGAAAAAAGGGATGAACCTCCCCAACAATTTATTGATGCCTTCTGAACTGGTTTGCGCTTGGCAAAGATGTACAAACATTTTACAGCCCTAAAAAATGTGACTAAATCTCTGCATTCTCATCTTACGCATCACACTCCTCTGTTATGGTGTGGTGGCCATTTCAGTTACTCACTAAAATTGTTGTGGAAACACAATAAGAATGGAAACTAAATGCACTCTTCCTGCATTACTGCATTACTTCAAATACTAAGTTACTCATCTAGTAAACTAGTATTCACGTGAAATAAAATAATAAAACATTGAGACCATTCAACAAAGCACACTGGCTAACAAATTCAACACCGGTTGCTATGGACTCGTCACTAGGCTTCCTCAGTCATCACTGTATATTTTAGCATAGGTAAAGCTGCCGAAGCTGAACATTATCCCAAACTCCATTTCTCAGACGAGCGTCAATTTGGCAGCTGGCATGCTACCACTCCTTCCTTCTCAAATGCCTTGAAAAGGCTGTTGTTTGCACAATTTCACAAATAATCACCGGGACTGAAAGGATATTTGAGTCGGGTACGGCATGCCCTCCCGACTGGTGCTGTCCGCAAGCTTCGACTTTTCAAAATAAAAGTTTGCGTCTGATACGTTGGTGTTATGGATGTTTATGAACTAAACAGTACGGCAATCATGCTAATGAATAAAATTAGTTTTTCAGCAGATGTCTTAGTTGTGACACGATAGAACTAGCAAAGCAGTTTTGTGTGTATATGTGCAGGCAGGATGTATTCAGTTTGGGAAATCGCAAGGTCTCTACAAAGCTACAGCTCTGGCTGACTGGGAGGCACCCATCTGCTAGCGATGGGGGGGAGGGCGAGACTGAGAGAGCTACATGGAGCTACACGGAAAAATATGCACCAAACAAGCAACTTTGAAATGTTGCCGTTTTCATGAAAACATTAGTTGGGGGACCCTCCCCCGTAGAATAAAAAAAAAATTGGATGACCCTCCACTCAACAAAGAATAAAAAGACATTTTACTCCAGAGGTCCATATAAATACCAAATGGTCCCTAACTTTTAACTTTTAGTTGTTCTTTGTTTCATTTTCTTCTTTTCTGTGATGGCTCTGCCTCAGTATCAGCCATAACTACAACAGATAACTTCTAAATTAACATTAAAATACAATTAGGCCTATATAAAGAAATCTCCTGCTTCCCTTTTACCTGGCTCCACTGGTAAACAAAGACATCTGTGACCCATCAGAATGTGTAACTGTAGTGCCGTCTACCTGCTGCAAATCCTTCTGTCACTTTGTGGGGAAGATCTGACCTGGGCAGATGCCTTACTAAAAACTATATAAAAATACTGTTATTTTCACTGTTAGTCTTGTTTGCTGTTACAGGTCATTTAAGACCATTGTATGAAAAATGACTGAGCTTCAGAAACATTAAAACGTTACATATAGTCACTTTAAATACTATCTATCTATCCAGCTAACATCTAAGTCACAGTCCAGATTTGCTCAAAATTCGCTTGAAGGTTGGATGGAAAGTCATTCTTATTAAGGAAGAAGTGTTTGTGTGTTTCATTAGAGCAGTAGATGTGGGTTTAAAAACAAGATACAAGATAAACAACAATAACCTCTAATGTTGGACACAAATTGAACCCCCCTTGTTAGCTGCTGGTTTAATAATAAAACACCAATTTGTCCGCTATACATAAGTCAGGAAGTTACCAGCAGAGTAAAGAGGATAGATTCACTTTAATGAGACCTCAGGCAGACAACTTGAGAGCATTACTAAGAGAATGTTTTTTTTAGTACATGTATATCAACATGGTGACTGTGTGGGCAGCGGTTTATTGTTAATTTGCATGTCACTGAGAAATCCTCCTGACTGTGTTGAAGAATGGTTTTGTTTAGTGAGTGAAACAAGAGAGAAAGTGGAAGAGAAGAGTTGAACTCTGGGAGCAGATGGGTTGATAATTATAGAGTAGCTAATAAAACAGACTAAAGAGGAAACAATTTCTCACTTGGTTGCGCGAGCGCAATCACGCACACACACACACACACACACACACACACACACACACACACACACACACACACACACACACACACACACACACACACACACACACACACACACACACACACACACACACACACACACATTCACATACACAGATGCATAACACACAGATATACAGTGCCCACATGCATTGGTTTGGTATTTTGTCACTAGTTTCATGTGCAGCTCTGAAGCCAGTGTTTGCAGTCCAACAGTAACTCACTAAAGGCAAAGAGATAGTTTTAAATTGATTCATGTGCATCCTTTCTTGCTTTGCTATGTCTACACTTGATGAAAGAGAGAAAGAAACTAACAGTGATAGTTCAGCAAAGTTTGAAATATATCAATATGTATTTTTTATGTTTTAAGGGCATCGATTTACTTACTTTTTCATGTTGGCCATGTATATTATATGCAGTTTAATTCATTTGCACTCATGGTTCACATCAGAAACCCCTTGTGATGCAGGTGGTGTAAACACATTTTGTGTTGCTTAAGCAGTATCAGAGAAATGTCTTGTCAGTGTTGGTTATGCCCCTGATAGAAACCAAATGCTATCAGCCAGCTGGTAAATAGCACACTGACTCGTTTCATTTCTATAAAGTCAATATTTGGATTGTGAAACCATGTTCACAAACTAAACTAAAATCTTTTACGATGGCCTCTGCCACCTCTTTAACTATTTAGTTTTGGCCTTCTGAGATGTTTTCCAAACCCTTAAATGGTGCTTTTAGAAAAACTGTCCCAAAGTAGATGACTCTGAAAATGTCCTCACTTACAGAAAATAAAAAGAGGCCATTTTTCAGTTGTGTTTCTGTGTCTGATTAGTCATTTTAAATGCCAATAGCCAATCACACAATACAGCTGTTGAAATAATCAGAATTTGTATTCATGTTTTCAGACTTGTTTATGCTGAGAGCATAAACTTATGATTATATTTACAATCTCATTGCGGCAGCCCAGGTTTCACTGGTCACCTGCTAACAGATAACAAAATGGACGTGACTTGATTTTGCTCATAAAATCTACCTGACAAAAAGATTTAAATAGAAAAACGAGAAAAGTGACAACTTCATTGTGTTTTGATCATGTAGAGCACCAGATTTAACCCGCTGAGACTCTGCAGAGGAACCAGGCGGTCCCTGTCTCACTGCAGGTGATGGCTGTGATGCAGTTTGTTGTTTGGCCAAAAGACAGATATCCTCATGTTCGGAAGAAGAGATGTGGCTGTTTTTCTGTTGTGTTTGAGATTCAGAGGAGAACTTCTTTTTAAAATAACCTAAAAACATGAGCAAGGGCGTAGGTATCTGATATAAATAATGTTTTTCTGGTTTAAGCATCTTCATGTGAAAATGATCTAAGTTCTGTCATCTCCCAGCATGGTTGTTTCTAGGCAAGACTGGCAGTAAACAAGAACAGCAGTAGGAGGTGTGTGTGTGTGTGTGTGTGTGTGTGTGTGTGTGTGTGTGTGTGTGTGTGTGTGTGTGTGTGTGTGTGTGTGTGTGTGTGTGTGTGTGTGTGTGTGTGTGTGTGTGTGTGTGTGTGTGTGTGTGTGTGTGTGTGTGTGTGTGTGTGTGTGTGTGTGTGTCATGGAGAAAGTCACGAGTTGTTTACCTTCAGACGAAGGTCAAATATTCTCTGAATCTCAATATCTCTCACACGCACACACATTACCACATCACATAATGACAGGATACATACATACATCCTACACATAATCACAGAACCCACAGATCCCTTCTCGTGCTGATCCCAGCAGCATTACAGCTAAATAGAAAAGGTCATGGGGGAAAAGTACAACTGGCATATACAAGAAGTCAGCAAAAAAATTCAGTAGCAAGTTATTGCGCCAGACATTGTTGCCCCGGTAACTGGAAGTGTGTTTTACTTTATGTGGGAGAGTGTGACCTCTTTGCCAGGTGGGTGTTGGGGCCATGATTGACAGGTGTCTGGTGACATCAGATAGGAAGCGAATGCTTTGTCACAACATGCGCCCGTCACTGTCACATAATGATGATGTTTGTTATTCTAAGAGTGACACCTGAAGAGTGTGTTGTGGACGTGTGTGTTGACATGTTTCCTCCTAGTTGTGGTGTGAAAATGTTAAATACATTACATTAAATCTCACAGTGTATTTGTTGCAAAATGTCATGCATAAAACAATACTACTGATCGGAATTACATTACACATTAACGTCTGCCTGCCAGAAACTACAGCAGGTAGCCCCTGCTGCGTTCATTAACAACATTGGCAACATTTTAATTTCCTCTGAGTCTGGACCTAAAAACAAACAAATCCAGTATGACTTATTCTTTAAAGAATTTGGGGTTCAGCCATGCTTTTGGCACCTTAATTTGAGCATTATAATGACTCTCAAGTGGCTCTAATGTGCCAGTGTGTGTTCTTAGTTTCCAATAATACAGCAGAAATAGTCAACAATGAGTGTATTGTATGTGGCAAACTAATATAAATTCAGAGGTCTTAAACTTCCAGGCTCAAGTTGTCTATATTTGGATTTATCTTAATGTTGGGTTCAAAATATGGTCAGGCTAAGGTTTCACACACATTTCCTACAGACATCAAGTATAGAAGTCAAAATGTAAAACTTAAACAATAAACAAGACTGACTGACTGAATCCAATACTAATTAATTTCTTTTAATGCAAATGAGAAGGTTGGTCTGAGCAGAGTAACCCAGCCAGTCTAATCAATAGAATGTAGAATCTATTTGCCCGGGCTTCTGAGGGAATGAACTGCCTGTCAGGACTGACATTTAGTGAAGAGAATAAAGCCTCAAGCTGGAATTCACTTTTATTTTTATTGACTGTCTTTGTAGAGGTCCATGTGCTGAGCAGGCAGTCTTAACAGAGACAGTGATGCATGAGTATGAGGACACACACACACACACACATTCAACAACTAGCTCACACACAGTACTGTGCATGTATGAGTCAGACATCCCCACACACGTATATAAGAAATACATACTTTAAGGTATATACACATGTAGGCCTATATTTAAATACACACACACACACACACACACACACACACACACACACACACACACACACACACACACACACACACACACACACACTCACTGACCCTTGTCCTGTGACTAATGAGCAGGTGCAAGGTCCAACACATCTATCGATATCTAAACACCATATATATATATATATATATATATATATATATATATATATATATATATATATATATATATATATATATATATATATATATATATATTCTAGCCCAAATATCAGGAGCTAGTTTGGTTCATTGTATATTGTTGCTATGACGATGGCATTCACTGTGGTGTTGGGTAGAAGCCTTTCTTTTCTCTGTGAGACTTTTGGCTACTGCTAAAAATACTGTATTTGTGACTGTTTGGGCTCACTGTTTGATAGATGTATTCATTTCTGCTTTGTAAAGATGCAAGCTGTGTAGGGGGAAAGGTTAGTTTTCTCTTAAATCTACTGGTATATATAAGAGTAGAAGGAATGAGGCAATCTGAGAGGCACAGTGTTGTAAGGAAGAGAAGAGAGGGAGGGGAGGAAAAGCCTTGTAGCATTCCCTTTCTTATAACCATCCATCTGAAGTTAATGATGGCCCAGTCGTTCCTCAGCCCTCACCTCATTCAGCCTGAGGGGTAAGCAGATAATTAGATGGGGGGGGGGGGGGGTGTTATTGAGAGGTGGTTGCAATCTGCATTATTGCTTTCCATTTCATTCTTTCCCTCTGTTAAAGGCCAGAGAGCCGCCACATGTCACACATCACCCTGTGATTATAAGCATAAGGGGGATTCAGAGTTGATAGGTGGGATGTATCTAGCCAGAAGGTCAAATTTCACATTGGAAAAAGTCCCACCATCAGTTTGGTGTGATTTCATGCAAACCTAGGCTTCATTTAAGACAATTGTTCAATTACAACATTACCTAGCGCTATTATTGTCTGCAGGGTCTCAGAGATGTACATCCAGCTTTTCCAGCACTTTCTTCTTTCCTTCCGTTATCAGGTGGTGTTGCAGTGTGAAAAGAATGACATCTATAAGCCCCAAGAAAAGAAACATCAACCTAAACACTACTTCATACTCTGCTCAGAATAGTAGTGGATGAAAAAGGCAGATCATTCCTGTTGTTTCTAATTGACAACACAGTTTGATTTCTTGAATGTCAAACAGGTCAAGTGTGGCTGTCCATTTGAGGTGTAACTCTAAAAAAGGTTGTGATCTTTAAGTTTAATGTATCATGCTAACTCAATGCAGAATGACATTAGCAGAAGATGTTAGGTGGGCACACGGTGGTGTTAACTCGAGCCAAAATATTTCATCTGCAATGGGAGGTTTTCACTTGACCGTATTTATGTTCCTCCCACCATCTGGGTGTCAATTGAGGTGCTCAGCCCAAATAACACAGAGGAGGATTACTGCAGATCTTGTAAATTGCTAACTGTCTCTTTTGATCTTCCTCCCTCTCCCCTCACTCTGATTTCTCCCTCCAGATCAGCAATAGATAAGGCTTTGGGTATTTTGCATGACAGCTTTGGCAGTGTTAATCACATTCCAACATATTGATTCAGTCATGCAGGGCCTGAGGAATGACCTATTATGAATTATGAATTAAGTTGAGCCCCCGCTCTTCATCATGCAGAAGGATTACTGTGGCATTTTGAGGTTTTGTTGGCTATTTTTCCCAACCAGACACTTGGAGAGGGAAACCGTTCTTCATATTTATAAAAGTATTCTTCCAGAATCATTGATTGCAGTTAAGTTGGAGAACAAAAAGACTTTTCAGGTCTTTGACAGACTTTTGCTACAGATTATCATGTTCATGCCAAAATGCCTGCCTGTGATTGGTTGACTTCTCCCTGACCCCCAGCCAGTGGCTCCCTCAGACCATATTAGCATGCTAACCTCTGTTCACCTCAGTCCCAATCTATCCATCTCCTCTTGTCTCTGTATCAGTCTTCTTTTTCTGTGTTTATCACTCATTGTCTTCATCACTCGATTGTTTTATTTCTCTGCTAGTCAAAATATGTTTTATACTGTAGCTCTGACTTAACGGCAGATGCCCATTGTCCCAGTGTAGCTCAGCAAATTACCTTGCGACGCTGCAGAGAATCAATATACTCCTCTTTGATTATCTCAACTCTCTCACCCAGTCAGTGTCGATACACGATCCATAGTGATTTATAAAGGTGTGTGTGTGTGTGTGTGTGTGTGTGTGTGTGTGTGTGTGTGTGTGTGTGTGTGTGTGTGTGTGTGTGTGTGTGTGTGTGTGTGTGTGTGTGTGTGTGTGTGTGTATGTATGCTTCCACTGCGGAAGAGATACATTTCACCTTGTCTGACAGCATCAAAGAGCCAAAAACATTCAGACAACATTTTTGTCACACTGTAACAAACCCCTGACCTCAGAACTACTGTATCTGTTCCACAGACTAAACTGGTGATAGCCTTTAAGTCACACCGGTTAGCAGTACAAACGTCTCCAAAATCAGTTTGTCAGCCTAGTTCCAGTGCAGATTGTTTAATGGTTTTGTACTGAATGCTTAGTTTGAGGATTTTCTGACCTGATGAGAACAAAATCTTTTATTTGTTGATTGATTAACCTGACCAGTAGCTGTCAGCACAATACAACCATATGTGGCTGAAAAGACAAAGACCAGAAAAAAGGATGGAAAAAAGAGAGATATGACGGTTTATCTTTCCCAACTGTCTACTCCGTACCCTGAACCTCATGCTGATGATTGTATACATTTACATACACAACCTTATAAGGAGAAATATCAAAAGGTCACTTTTGTGAATGATTTGGCCATATATGGGCATAGTAGAATGTGATTTTACTACAAAGTATGTTGGGGAAACACATCCTACATTTCCCATATTGCATAATACCTCCCTGATTCCTAAATACTCACTTATTTTAAACCCCACACACAAGTTTGTAAAGCAGGCCTCCTATTTAAAGGTCTCCAGCCTTTTTTCTTTGGAAAGCTCCCTTTAGAGTGACTCGTTAGAGTCATTTAACATTCTTCCATGGATCCAGCATTAAAGGGGAACTATGCAGTTTTTTTTAGCTTAATTTACCTTAACTGAACAGCTTCGGAGTCATTGGAATGGTTATATGACTTTTTTCGAGTTGAATGGTGGTCGTCTCGCTCCCCCCTAGCGCCTGTGAGCGGAAAAACCACCCTTGCAACTTTCGGCCGGCGAGCCACCGGCCTCAGGGCCAGATGTACTAACGCTTTTGCGCCCACTTCAGGCGTATTTGTGTCGCAACGTGCGCGTAAAATCATGGCGAGGTATGTACAAACAGGCCGCAATGATGTAAAAGCGCAAACTGCATGTCGTGGGAGCTGAAAAGGGCAAATTGCGTTTTTCGTGTCATGCATATTTATTCATGGGAGGGTCGCGGGGAAAGTGGGAGTTTACCGTAAAGAGATGGGAGGGGAAGCGTAAAGAGCGCTTAATTACGTATTCCGCGGTATGTACAAACACCGCCAGTAATAGCGCGCCTCTATTTTGCGGTGAAAATTCTCCGCCTCTTAAAAGCAGGTGTAAACCTGGAAGCGGGTTTCCTCACATATGCCTCCTGGTGAAATGACAGCAGTAATCCGAGCAAGACGAAGACATAGGCCAAGGAGACGAGCTGAAAGGAGTTTTGCCACAAGGATCACAGATTAAGCAGCCATGCAAGATTACAGTTACTGGAAGAAATCAAAGATGACATCGAATCTCCGACTCAGAGTTCACATTCCAGCAGTTGTTAAACTCCCCGCTACATTACAAATATTGGCATCAGGATAATTTCAAACAGTCATAGCATCAGCAGTGGGAATATCGCAGTCTGCACTCAGCCGTATCATAGCACAAGTACTTACAGTTTACGCTATAGTGGGCGGAGAAAGGCGCTAATTACGGATGACCTGCAGGTTTTTGTAAATATGGCGTAAACTATGGTATCATTGCGTTCGCTATCTGCGGGTGAGCCATGGCGCTGATAACGCTACGTTCGCAAATGTACGTACATCTGGCCCTCAGTGTCAGGAAGTATCGCGTGATATCAGGTCTCGCAATGTAACGAATTGCTTCACAGCACTGCACACACACGCCCATTCAGGAACCGGCTAACAAGGTAGCGATGCAGTTTTTCACACTATCGTCATGGCTGAGCCGGCAAAAAAGAAGCAGAAAGCTAGGAAAGCTTTGTCAGAGGAACAGAGAAAGAAGAAATGGCAAACTGACCGAGCGAGGAGTCAGACACAAGTAAACATCCAAATATCTATTCCGAAGCTGTAGGGGGAGCTCTATAGAGAAACCTGCGAGAAAAAAAGCGAACAGCGAAGAAATGGCCAAAACTGCATAGCGCCCCTATAACCTCAAAGGTTGTACAGTATGTAGTTCTTCAAAGCTGAATAATCTGTGGGATTTATTTAAAGAATAGAAAAGAGAAGGAATTTGGATGAGAGGAGGAAGTTTTCTCTCTCTCCCTCTGTTTTAATTTACCTCACTGACTCTCTTTATGTCAGTCTTTCTAAATATCCTCTTGTCCTGCCCCCAGGCATCCGTAAGCTAAGCTAATTAAGAGAACTGGCAGCAGAGCCATTGGAAACGCCTTGGAAACCATGCCACGCTGGCCACACGTTGCCGTGGAAACAATCCGACCCCTCTCTCCTCTTATTCCCACTACAGTGCAAAGTGGACCTGTGAACTGCCAGCACTTTAACGAACTGACCTTACGTTACGTCTTTCTTTCTCTTTCATTCTTTCTATTAATTTAGTCATCAAAACCCTGATGGATTCACATTAATGCTAATAATGAAAACTGAAAAAGGGGGGATTGGAGAGATGGAGAGAGGGAGGGAGGGAAAGAGGCATCAGATAAACAGAAGAGAAGGAAGAGAAGAGCTCATAAAAGATAGACGAAGAGGGAGAGGGAGAAATAAAGAACAAAAATGGGAAAGATTAAAGAAAGCTAAATGATATAAGTAAAGTTAGGCAGAGACAGCACAAAAGAACAAGAGAATACATTTTCATCATGGCAATACATTTGACTTGGATTGGATTGGGGTGTGCCAAAATATTTATTTGAATTGACAAGAAAGAAGGAGACAAAGAAATGCCTGCAGGGGGGGAGGAGATAGAGAAAGAGGTTTTGCCATTGAATCATGCCAATAAAGCTTTCCGAAGTGAACTCCAAACAGAAACCCATAGAGGTGGTGAAGAGGGAGGTGAATGGACCTCTTCACTTCATGCCAATAAAATTTATTTGGAAATTGGAGGGTAAATGAAAGAGATTTGGAGTTTTGTGTGTAAGTGGCAGAAAGAGAGGCTGGTATTGCCAACTGGAATAGTGTGCCATTGCTAGACTTAATCAGCCAAAAAAGAGGACAAGAATAAAGAGGGAGGAGGGGGAGTTTAAGAAAGAGAGGGAGAAGTGAGCCTCTGAATCTGTAGAGGAAAGAGAAAGAGCAAAAACAGGATTTTTTTTTTCCATACTTAAAAGTTTGTAAAGGAAAATGGCAAAGAGCAAGCGGGCAACAGAAAGACAGTGAGGTTTATTGTATAGTTTCCAGCCCTGTGAATAGGCCTGACATTTGCTTTTCCCCTGCTGTCTTTTGTGCAGTCAGACTCAGCACCGGTGACCAATTCATGCTGCCGTTTCCTGCTACCTAGTTAGATCCCACTGCTGTCGGTCGTACAAGTTCATAGTAGTGTTTTTAAATAGCTTCAGACAAACAACAAAAAAAGTACTAATCAGCTACATAGTTATCTAAATAATTGTTTCTCTCTATGGATGATTGATTTATCACGTTCTGGATACAAAACAGCTAATTCTCACAGATTTATTTTATTATTCCAAAGAGCACAAAGCACTTGATTGCAAGTGCACTGTAAACCTTTGATGTAAATTTACAGCTAACAGTCACAGTATCTTACTGATTTAATGTTATACAGGATAGAGGACAGAATAATATTACGTAATAATATTACAGCACTATCTGCGAATGTTACAGATTACAGGTATTTACTGTTAATACCAATGCGTCTTGGGAAAATAAAATAAAAGGTGGGAATTATTCTATTGCAGTAAAATACAAACTGTACCTTACAATTTAAAAACAGTATGCTTACTGTAAATAAACAGTAGTTTACTGGCACATACCAGTATATTACTGTACATTTACGGTGAAAGGTTTCACAGTGTGCTGTATAATGGCACTTGTTCAACCCTGTCTCTTAGAAATTGTGTTTAATTCAATGACTTTGTTTTGCGAAATTTGATTTTGTGTTATGTAATTGTTGCAAATGTTCGTGTGTCATTGACAAATTTTTTCTCTGTTTTGTTTTACTACCAACTACAAACGGGATGTTTTGACCCAGCATTAGTGTTATTTTTATATTATTGTTGGGTTATCTACACAAGCTAAAATATGTTTATTTTGGTCCAGTGTATGGCATAAGAAGCTCAAGTTTTAACGTAAAACTGTTAGAAATGTATTTTTATGACATTGAAAACTGCAAAGGATACACATGTTATTACCAATTAGTAACAAATAGTGACATGTCAGTATAGAAAGAGTAGATTATAACAGTTCACAACATCACCATATTTTAGTTTAAATCAAAACCCAACAGTAAAAAAATAACACATCAAAAACAAAACATCAAAAAACTTTTCTTGGGTTAACTTTAACCTCTCAAGACAAAATTTAAGGAGAATGTCAGTTTAATTGACAAGTGAGCTAGAGAACTGCAAGCAGCACAGCAGTATGTTCTTAAGCACCAAAGATCAATCCAAAGAAAGTAACTGTTTTCCTGTTCACAGAATGCAGTTTATATACTTGTCCTGATCTATATCAAAGTAATCTGTTAGATGTTTTACCCTGGTTTTACCAGCTGCCCCCTCCTACAGTCTGCGCTGTATAAACATACCTTTACTTCTTTGTACACACATCTGTACACTTGATCCCAGACACACACACACACACACACACACACACACACAGTACCTGATTGAGCATGTAATCAAGGAAAGGGTGAGAGAATAGAAGGGAAGTAGGGAATCCTAGCAAACACACACACACACACACACACACACACACACACACACACACACAACACACACAACACACACACACACACACACACACACAGAAGTGAAATCAAAAGAAGATTAAAGAGTAAAATGGTTTGTTGCTGCTTCAATGCATTCTCGCGAGATCTGTAGAGTAAATAAATAAATAAAGGGGGGGGGGGAGTTAGTGAAAGGAGGTGTAAAAGACTAATCCCCCTCTACCTATTCAGCAAAAATGGAATTAGCTTCACCTTTTCATCCCTCACAACCTTTATGGTGACTCTGTTCGGTGGCAATGACACACCTGTAACAGGATTACATTATGTCAAGTAAAAAAAGATAGCATTTTCTATCATGTCTCAAAAAATGTGTCTTTAGGGCGCCCGGATAGCTGTTATTTCGAAGTACTGTAGGGTGAGGTGAAAGTGTTCATCTCTGACATCCCAAACTATAAAACCTAAACTTGAATGTCTTTTCTGACTGAAACTCCACTGAAAGTCCATTTCGTAATTTTGGGGGACAGGGAGAGAGGCATGAAAAGATGCTTGACATATGCAGAAGAATTATCCTGCAGTATTTGTTGAAAAACAAAAGACAACAGACAGACAAATATTCAACGCAACTCCCTCAG